>VUJU01001597.1:0-52866 GCA_009835225.1 Aphis craccivora
AAATAGGGGAAAAAGCAATAAAAAGCAGGTTTTGTGGAAAAAAGCAAATAAAAGCAAAAAAAAGTTCACTTCATTAAAATCAGAACGATTCAAAACGTATTTATATACAAGAATTATCTTTTTATCACACTTCCATCAAAAGAAGCATTTGCTACAAAATCCGAGCCCTAATAATGACGTATATAATAGGTTTAATTTATGTTTATGTTTATTAATATTTGTAAACAATATTCTAATGTTTAAAAAAAGTTGTTTTTAATAAAGTTTCTATGTAATTTGTATGTAATTATAAATATTAATTATGGTTTTGAAAAAAGTAGTTATTTTATTATTGTTTAGTATATAAAACTTAAAGTATTTATAAAAAAAATGTTAAAATTTAAATAAGATTATGAAAATGTGTAGAGATTTACAAAAATTGTTTTTGCCCCCACGTGAAAAGAGCCCAAGTTACGCCTATGATGTATGGCTATTAATATTTGTATTTAAATAAATAAATAAATAAATATGATGTTATGATTGTATGATTCCAATGTAATATATTATGTTAAAATGAATAATAAATAGGTAGTATCAATAATTAGAGTATAATTGTTGAATGTTTAGTGTTTTTTTTGTAATCAGTGGCTTTTTTTCAAGATTTAGTTTCAAGAATTATTTTTTGAATTTATCAGTAATAATAAATAGTATGCCACAGCTAGTTATTTATCAACTAAGTGGCCCTGTCAATATACAATTTTTTAATAATCAGTTTGTTAGATAATAAAAAAAAAATTAACTCAGTTGAAACATGTGGACTATAATTACAACATTATGTTAGTAGGTTAAATGATAATAATAGACTATTTTTAAAATCAAACAGATCACCATCTTGGTGTTTAGAACTCTCAGTATGTTCGGTAGTTGTGACACTGTTAATAAGTACAGTGGTACAACTAGAACTAATCATCAGGAGGAGAGGATATTTTACCATTACATTGTATTTTATACTGGGGGAATATTTTTTAACAAAATTAGTAACAAATTGGTGGATATTGGGTAAAGTCACAATCCCCTATCCAGGAGGTTATCACTGAATTAGTATCTCTAAGTCTATAGAAAAATAACTGAACAATTAGTTAAATGTATGCCAGTTTCTAATTAAAAATAATTTATTGTTTATTTAAATATATTTAAAAAACCAATAATATTTAGAACATAACTTAGAAGATTTATGATTTATTACACGTATGGCTGTATTTAGTATTTATTGACATAATTGAAGATATTTAAAAAAATATTAAATTTTATTTGTAATTACTTCGGTTACTACGTAATGTAGTTCACAGAAATTATTATAATTCTTGTGGTTTTATAATTAAAAATACCATTAAATAATTTTTGATATAGGTATATTATAGTATCTGCTATACTAATTTTAGTACTTTAAATGTTTACAAGTTGTAAGTTAATAATAAAATACATTCATTCAATAAACAACACTTATAAGGTAATTTTAAGCAATTCAAATGTGACATTATAAAATAATTTTAGAATCTAACTTCTTGTTAGTGATCAATTTATATTACACTTATTGATACAATTAAAACTGTATTGTTAAGTAAAATAATATTTTGCAAATAAAATATGTTAACCTAAACATTCATCTTCTTCCTAATTAATTAAAAACCAAAACTAGATATCAAATTAAGAATTTTTAACTTGAATTTATTATTTATTTAAATATACATTTAAAAACAATCTTATTTTATTGTTTTACAACTTCAATTAGAATTTCAATTAGTATACTATGTAATATTGTCATTAAATTAAAATATTATTGTAATACTAATTTAACTGTAATAGTTATAATAAGACAAAGTTTAATGAACATAAACAAATCAATTAAATTTGAATAATACAACTTTATGAATGTTAAATTAAAACATAATATGTAATAAATGCTATATAATAGTTAATTATATTGTACTTACCGAGTGGGATGTCTCGTTTTCTGAAAACAGTACTCGTTCGAATTTCTTTATTTTCCAACTTAACGTGTCTATTCTTTTTTCAATATTAGTCACCTACAAAATGAGCAGTGATTTTAATAAAAAAAAAATAATAGAGTGTCGAAACAATATAGGAAGCACATTCAATCAGTAAGTACTTACAACTTGTTCCAAGTGTTGTATGGCTTCGTCCATAGTGTTCAATAAAATACATCAAATAATAATTAAAACAATTTTTTACAGTGGTCTTCGTTTTTGTTTTAGTCGAATGTTATTAAAAGTTAATATTGTTGTAGTCCATACTTCTACAACAATAGTACTTATTACTTCTGTACTTGGTATACTTATACTTTCATAACAGAATAGGTTTTATCTGTTTTCATTTCGCCATCCCGGTGATAAGACAATATCGTTCCCGCCAAAAGTTAAAAAAATCCTATTTCAGTCCACTCCATATCATCGCGGTATCTCGTCAACGATATGGACGACCGCGGTTACGATTGCACAGAATTGTAATTTATTATACAACTTCATCGGCTCGCAGACAAAAAGCATAGACCTATAAAGATAATGCAACACGCACGCGCGCGATTTCGTATCCGATTCCCCAGTTCCCCACAGAATAATCTCAACCCCCTCCCATTTCGGCCATATTCATTATTATTTTTTGTAACATTGCCAGACCGAATAGCGCGATCCGATCTCCGTAAACAGCCTAACAATACTGCCGAGTGCCGATCTGTCGTCTTCTTTTTGTCGAGGAGGCACGTCCGTCTGATAATCTGTTATAGGTAGTGTTATACAATATCCACCGGGCACCGGTATATCGATTCGTCCGTCCATACTCGTTAGTTGTACACCAGCAGCTGCCAAGTATGCACTACTTGTCTCCTCTCTGATTGCCTGTTATTTATTATTTAATTTTAGTTTTAGGTGTGCCACCCGGTTTTTGGTCAATTTTCATTTAATTTTCTTTTATTATTTCTTTTATTGTTGTTTCCTATTCATACATAGTCATCCTTTTCATCATGTACAATCTTAGCCGCTTAGGACGTAATGTGTCGGAAAGTGTCCTAAGGACGACGTCCATATCATCTGCTCGCGGACTCCATGAGATGCCTGATCACCTCAAGGATGTACCTACGGCTGAGAACCCACGATTCTTTGACATGGTGGAATATTTCTTCCACCGTGCGTGTCAGGTGGCTGAGGACAAGCTCGTCGAGGATATCAAAGCCAAGATGTCTGTGGAAGACAAGAGAAAAAAAGTTAAGGGAATATTGTTGGGCATGCAGCCATGCGATCACATACTGGAGACATCTTTCCCAGTTCGCAGGGACAGCGGTGACTATGAGATGATCACTGGTTATCGTGCACAACATAGTACACACAGAACACCATGTAAAGGAGGTTAGTTTTGGACTAAAATTTAAACTTCATTAAGTATATTATTTTAATTTTATATTAGATTTTATTTTAGAAAATGTAAAATAAAGTAAAAAATGTATGAGTACCTATTTAGGAATTAAACATTGTTTTTCAACTCCATTGATATACCTGAATATTTAATAATATTTTAATTTAAATATATAAATAGTGAAATGAGAATACCTACTAAACTGTTTTATTATTTTCTTAAAACAATTGTGGTTACTTATTTTAGTTAATTTACTTTTTACTTGATTGTGTTTTAGTAAGTAAATTATTAAATTGAGTTTAATTATCAATTAAATTACCTATTGTTAAAAACATAAAAAAAAAAAAATGTTCTTAGTTAAGATATTGCATGTACTTAAATATAATTGCTTATTGTTTTAACATTATACTTAGAGAATATACAATAGGTATTAAGCTTATTATAAGCATAAAATATCTGAAATTGGTTTTTAAATTAATAGATGATATAATTATTGCTAGTATATTATGTTTAAATACTTATACACTAATAAACTATTCAAATTAAAAAATTAAAACCACTTAAAAAATATTAAAAATTAAGTATGCAAGTGGCAAGGTCTTTAGTGACCATAATGTAGTTGTAGTATTTTTTCAGAGGATAATTATAAAGTTAGGAATGAGTCATCAAAATCATTGACATAAATTGATAGATTCTATCTTATTGTCACTTATGAAAATAATAATATTTGGCACTTCTAAATAATTATTTTAATAATTAAAATCTTATTTTTCAATTTTTTCTAATTTTTTGATTAATAATATGTTTTCAGGTTTGGTCTGTATAATTTATTTAAAATGAAGTTATAATAAAATATTAAATTAAAATTTTTAAATTAATATAAACATATTAGATGCATTTATTAAACTAATTTAAAAAAGTATATCAAATTGAATATTTTGAGATTATAATACTAAATTTTTCATTCATCCAATTTAATTATGTTTAAATATATAGAACTGAATATCTACACAAATAATATAGTGTATTATCCAAATTCAAAACAGTACAAAGTATTAACATTAATTAGTATTTAAAGATTAGATAGGTACTCATAATTATCTATGTGTTCCGTTTGTCGCAGTTTAAACTTAAAAAGTTAATAATTTAATATTATATACCTAATTTTGATTTATAAGCCTCTTAAATGTAGTCATGTTTAAGTATGAGATATCTTTAATTTTTTTATGTTATAATAATCTATAGTGAAATTAAAACTAACAATTTAAAAATAGAAACAATAATAAAATTGTTATTATAACCTCTTTAAAAATTAGTTTTGTTTAAGATAGATGATATCTTATTGTAATGCTAATAAAGCTTGAATAACAATTATGAATTATACATTGTAGAATGTAGAGTAATATTTAATTTGTTAATATTGTTAGCTTGAAATATTAATAGTAAATTGCTATCTTTATTATCAAAAATATTAAAAGAACTTTCAAAGATTAATGATTACATATATAATTGAAGTACAATAATTTATTAATTTTATTATAGGTATTCGATTTTCTTTGGATGTTTCCCGTGATGAAGTGAAAGCTTTAGCTGCTTTGATGACTTTTAAGTGTGCATGTGTTGATGTACCATTTGGAGGTGCAAAAGCAGGCATTAAAATAAATCCAAAGTTGTATTCAGAAAATGAATTGGAGCAAATTACTAGGCGGTTCACATTAGAATTGGCTAAAAAAGGATTTATTGGTTAGTATGTAAACATATTTTAATTTTAAGTGATCAAACAAATTTGTAATTCAAAACAAAGTTTTATTCATCATGACCTTAAATGAAATTATGTCAAACTACATCGTGAGAAATATTGTCGGAAACGCCATAGCATAAATAATAGGATTAACGTCAATTGATGATGATAATAGGGTCATTGAAAAATGTAGGGTTTTAATAGGAAATAAATTAATAGTAAATTAAGTGTTCTAGTTGATAATTTATTTTATTTATTTACACTTTATTTTTATTATATATGGTAAATTGCATTTATACAAATTATCATACATTAATTAAAAAAAATATAAAAAACATAATAAATATAATTTTATTTTATTTATAAGAAATAAAAGTATATTATTTATAAATCTAAAATTGATATTTCTGTAATCTCATAAATTTATTTTTATTTTTAGGACCCGGTGTAGATGTACCTGCACCAGATATGGGAACTGGTGAACGTGAAATGTCATGGATAGCTGATACATATGCTAAAACTATAGGTTATAATATATATAATTATATAACAATAAATATTCTTGTTTTTTTTTTTTATTATTCATATTTATGTATTATCAATTCACATTTTAAAGTTGTATAATGAGTTCAACTTTTTCTATTATATTTGTTGAATTAAAATTTATGATAACCTTTACTAAAATAGAAAATCAAACCATCTATTAATTATTACATTAATGTAAATATTATGTACTGATTTTATCTTTTTTTTTTTTTTAATAGGGCATTTAGACATTAACGCTCATGCTTGTGTAACTGGTAAGCCAATTAATCAAGGTGGAATTCATGGTCGTGTATCAGCTACTGGTAGAGGTGTTTTCCATGGATTAGAAAATTTCATTATGGAGGCCAATTATATGAGTTTAATTGGTACTACACCTGGATGGGGTGGAAAAACTTTTATTGTTCAAGTTAGTTTACATTATTATTATTGTCTTCAATGATATACTTTTTAATTACAATTTTATCATTCAAGGGTTTTGGTAACGTTGGATTACATTCAATGCGTTATTTGCATAGAGCAGGCGCTACATGCATTGGTGTTATTGAACATGATGGTTCTATTTATAACCCAGATGGCATTGATCCTAAAGTAATTATTTTATATTCATAAAAATTAAATATATATTTAACAATTATTTATCATTTCAGGCATTAGAAGATTGGAGGATTGACAATGGTACTATTTTAGGATTCCCAGGTGCTCAGCCATACACAGGTGAAAATCTTATGTATGAACCTTGTGATATATTAGTACCAGCTGC
Organism: Aphis craccivora; assembly: GCA_009835225.1. Taxonomy (NCBI): domain Eukaryota; kingdom Metazoa; phylum Arthropoda; class Insecta; order Hemiptera; family Aphididae; genus Aphis; species Aphis craccivora. The sequence goes on from VUJU01001597.1 coordinate 6,456, forward strand.
CACCGAAAAAGTTATAACATCAGCTAATGCTCATAAGATTCAAGCAAAAGTAAATCATATATTAAAAGTAGTTTAAATATAAACATTTGATGTTAATATTATAAAAACATTTTCAGATTATTGGTGAAGCTGCTAATGGCCCTACAACCCCTGCTGCTGATAAAATTCTAATAGAAAGGAACATTTTGATTGTACCAGATTTGTATATAAATGCTGGTGGTGTAACCGTATCATTCTTTGAATGGTTAAAGAATTTGAACCATGTTTCATATGGTCGCTTAACATTCAAATATGAACGTGAATCAAATTACCATTTATTAGGTAAAATATATTTTAATGTATTGATATCTTAGCATTGGTTATTAAAATTAACTTTTTGTAGAATCTGTGCAAGAATCATTGGAACGTCGTTTTGGTCGTGTGGGAGGAAGAATTCCTGTTACACCTTCTGAATCCTTCCAAAAACGTATATCAGGAGCATCTGAAAAAGATATAGTGCATTCTGGATTAGATTATACAATGGAACGTTCAGCTCGAGCTATTATGAAAACTGCTATGAAATATAACTTGGGTCTTGATCTTCGTACTGCTGCTTATATCAACTCAATTGAGAAAATTTTCACTACCTATAAAGAAGCTGGGCAAACTTTCTAATTTATTTTTTTCTACTGTTTTGGTGGAAGCTTATTAAGAAATTTAGGTATTTGACAAACAAGCCAAATTCATATTTTTTAACTACAGTAAAGTTTTAATTATTATTACCAAATTGATATACGATCAGTCATAAATAAAACTAATAAAGGAATAGATAACTTTTTCCTTGTTAACAAAATTCATCTTTTAAACAAGACATACTTTTAAAAAAGTTCCTTTATAGTACAAAATCAATGTTTGTTATTTTATAAGATATATATTTATATTTATATATATTATATATACATGGATATTCATTTGAGTCCCAATGAATACCAAATTCCATATACTTCATAACATTGAATTTGTACTTAAAAATTATGATTTTATAGTATCAGTATTTTTGATAATAATAATTCAAATTTGAAATTTGAAATTTGTATTATTACACACAGTCAAAATTTTAGTTATATTTTATAGGTTTAAATTTAATAAAATGATCATTTTATGAATTTGGCTAATTGTTTTCTTTATATTAAAATAATGAAAACATTGTTTAACTATATTGACTTATTTTAAAGTTGAAAAATTCCAAATCATTTTTACTTTTAAGAAAAAAAAGTATACGTGTTTATTCAGTATTGTATAATAAATTTTTGAATACCTAATTTTATGTTCTTCTGGTAAATGTAATATCTAATTCTTACAGTAATTAATTTAATTAAATATTCAAGTACAAATTACTAATCCGTGCTCATAATATATCACAATAATTTTAATATCATAATCATATAATTGAAAGTGTGAGTAAATATATGTTTTTCTTTATTTTATAAGGAATATTTAAACCTTAACTTATAGTTTATTGATATTTACATTTAAAAATAGTGTAAATGAAGTATACAAATTATTTATTTTGTTTTGGAAGTTTTGCCATATTTTAAGTTAATAATTTTAAAAACTAAAAGTATTAACTATTTGTTAGAAATTGTATTTAAATTATATTAAAATGTATTTGTAATCACCACTTAATATGAAAACTGACAATACATTCATGTTGTTAATATTGTACGTATTTTTATTTTAAAGTATGATCTTACTCGTACAGTATTTTTAATATGAAAGTTAAAATTATATTTATTAATATTTGTTATTGTTGTCAATGATATATGAATAATTAATTACTTTAGTTGAATTGTTAGTTTTGTTGAATTATTTAGATGTACTTAGGTATTACTTATGTGTGCAATCAATTATTAAAACAAGAAGTTCAAATTTGGAAATCTGTAGAAGTAATTAGTTAAATTTTAATAGGAGAATAAAACAAATATTTCATTTTTTGGTTCCATGTTCATTTTATTAGATTTTGGTGTTATCTGTATGGTAAAATTGTATGGTTTACCTGGTTTAGAGTCAAACTACTCATTCTGGTCAAAGAAAATTCTCTACTGACTTGTTTATCCTAATACATTTACTATTTAGTGTAATGTTAATATAATTTTTTTTTAAATAACATTTATTAATTAATGTCCACAAGTCTACAAAGTACAAGCATGACATTGTTTGCAAAAAAATTATAGTTTTCTATAGTATAATTAGATTATTTCTTCATCAGCTGAAGAAAAACTACTTGACAGATAAATAATAAATTAAATAATACATTTTTAGGAGATAGTGTAACAATAAAGATTTATCCTTAAACGATATTAAATATTTGTTATTATTCAAAAAGTATAAGTCGTAGATACTTGAAAATTTTACCAGTTATTAAGATTCGTGTTTTCTTTTCGTAATTTAAATTTCAAAATATTTTGACTTTAGCACAGTCCCAAATTTAAGCTCCATATGACTAAATTGGTCTTAAAATTTACTTATTAAGTTATAAATAAATGTTTATATACTTTTAACAGTAGATAATCATAATAACTAATTTCAGTAATTTGTCTAATTACAATTAGCGGTAGTAATTATAATACTACGGTAGTAGTAAGTTTCCACCTCAGTTTTAATAGTTTTATATACATATTAATTATAATACATTATAATATGTTTAGTATCTAAACTCGTATAATCAAATTATCTTAATGGACATAATGTATGTAATCTCTCAAGAAAATTATTAATTAATATTCGATATTATTCTACAATCTACATTTAGGCCAAGGACTAATTATAAATTATAATAATACCTATATATTATGGTTCAATGATTTTCAGATTTTTACATTAGGCAAAAAAATTGTAACCTAATTATTTGAAATAAAAAGTCCCACCGGACATATTAAAATTACCACTTAAATGGCCAGAAATAGGGTTTTCAATAAAACTAAAGATTTTCGAAAGTTTTTTACTAAAATATTGTACACTTTCGTAAATATGCTAGCTTAGTTTTGAATTTAAAATTTCAATATTATGTACATAGTACATTTGTACATCATAAAATTATGTAAAATAAAAAGTAGTGAAAATGATTATAAACAAGTGTCAACAGCATAATTCGATAATATAAATTTAAAGCACCCCCCAAATTGCGCTTATGTTGCCAATTGGTTGTAAAAATAGAATTTTCTGGAATAATAATATTATATAACACCATGTTCGTGTAATCCTACAAATCGACTGTAGAAATTTGAATAAAACTATTTTCATTAATAATTATTAAGAAATCAGATTTACATGAAGTGTTCAAAAATAAGTTTTTCAAGTACTTAAAGGAAAAATGATTAGCAAAGTTTCAAACAGTAGGTAACTCAGAATAATAATATCTGCCAAAGTATAGCTGAAAAGGTCAGAGGAATCAATATATTGTGTTCAAAGGCTTAACTATTAATTTGATTACAATAGGTCAGTCAAACTTTTTAAAATTTTAATTACTTAATTAAAAGATTAATTAGTTGAGCTTATTCGATAAATAATTTCAACTACTGATGCTTATTAATTATTAATATTAATATTATAGGGAGTAGATTTTTTTTTATATTTAGTAGTTATTACTTATTTACTGATTATAAAATTAAAAATAACTTCTAAGACCGCGGTGTAGGTATTGTCATAATGTCATATCTATATGGTAATAACTAATAATAGTTATTATTTTAATTCAAAAATGGTACCTATACATTTAAATGAAACGTATATGATAAAATTTTTATGGGAAAATTTGGTTTTTTTAATTCAATTTTTTTTTTTAAGATTTCTAATTTTCTGTAATTTGTTTTTGTATTGGTTTATGCTAAGACATAATATGTATGAATAAATCATAAGGTACTGAATTATCATGACAAACCATGATTGGTATAGATAAATTGTATCTATACAAACTATGAACATGAACTTTAACCATCCCACAAATAGTGAGGTTTATTATACATTAGTTTATGAACTAGATTAAAAATTTTAGTGACACGAATACACGATACTATTCATTTTAGTGATTTTAGTAGATAATATCGATAATACCTAATTATCTAGAAATGGGACGCAAGTTGGCAATTGCTGAATTCCCTGTCTCGGGTTGATGAAAATGACCGAATTCCGTCCCGGGGGCGGAGCAACTATGTCCGATTTCCGTCCCATGGGTGGATAAACTATGTCCGAATTCCGTCCCGACTAGGTATTAATGTAATATACTTAATGTAGAGAGAAGTTCAATTTTTATAGAACTCCAAGAGGCTTCACTTGCCATCACACGTATTGTTTTTTTGTATTATCGCAATTAAAACGTAAACGATTTAATGATCGAAAAGTTCCCACAGGCTACGCTACAATTAAAGCTGTGATCGCAATAAAAGGCAATAAAAAGTAAAAATACCCAATTTACTATCGATATCGTCTTCTGTCACAAATTGTAACGACCTCTATTTATTGACTATCTGTAATCTGTATATAACATAGCAAAAGAAACATAGATCGACATCAGTTTGTGTGTCAGGTTTCGTCTAAGTTTTTACCAGCCTATTTCAAAAAATCTAAAAAATAATAATTTACATTTTCATTTTCGGTTAGTTGATATATATATGGATAGATTCTAGTAAAAAAAAAATAATTTAAATAATAATTACACATAAGGCTGTTTTACCGGATTTTACATTTTTAAACATTTCAGAAAAGCTGCCAATCCTAAGCCTGGAGAAAATGTGAAGGAAAATGTTACTGCCATCTATATCATAGTTACTAACTAACAGGTAGTAGGACGGAATTCAGACATAGTTGCTAGTTGCTCCGCTCCCGGGATGGAATTCGGTTTTCTGTTATGAAACCATAGGGGGCCCGGGACGGACTTAGGTACCAGCCCGCAAGACATCTGTTAAATTTACTACCTGAAAAATATACCTTTTTTTGGGACGCAAGTAATATACAGCCGTCGTCGGTAGTGCGGTCGAAGCGGAATCCGTTTTTCCTTCGCCGATACAGCTAGGTAACCGTCTTGTCGTCGCCTTCCGTAGACCGTAATTCTGTCGTTCAGTGCAACCAAAGCTGCCGGACGCCCACCTAGCCGCATGTAGAGGGTCAATCGTATCGGCCACCGGCAAACCGTCATCGGATATCGGAATGCATCAGTCTCTTCCAATGACGGTTAATTTCCATCGGCTAACGTATCGTCATTCGTCATCACACACGTCTTCATCCAACAAGTCTTCTATGACATCATTGACATCGTTAGCATTATCATCCGCTGTTGTAGCGATATTCTTATTGGATTTGTGTTGTTTGATTGCGACTGCGTGTCTGCGTCTCGTCGATGTCAATAATTTCCGTCATTGTAATACTGTTTGCTTAATTTTTGGAAGCGTAGGAATAGTCAATAGGGAGGATGTTATAGTCGTTTAGACTCGGAATTTCCTCGACACCGAGAAAATTTAATATCTTCAAGATGACTGACCGACTGAGCTACATCGCCTACCTGAGTATTGAGTACATGACTATATGACTACACGAGTCTTTCGGGGATAGTTTTTTTTCCCTCCCCCCAAAGACCATTATTATGAACTATACCTATTGAGTATTGACTAGACTATTTAAGTAAATTATCACAACAAAAACTCTTCGTAAACAAGGTACGTGCAAAAATATTTATAAACTTATCTATAAACTTTGATAGTTGATCCATGTTGTATCTATTCTGTGGTTGATCTACTTTGGCCATAGATTTCTATATAGTATTATATATTTATATAAGCTTTTTTGTATAGAAGTGTGTGACTTTGGCTATTTTCTGTTATCAGTCGCTACTCGCCTGCCGGTATCAGTTATCAATTATCATCATTTCATAAAATATGTTTGAGGTTACATAAGGATAAATTTCAAATTCACAATTTAATATTATAATAATAAAATTATATTGCTATTTTCCAATTGCTGCATATAGCATAATATAAGTATTAAGTTATATATTTCTTTTATAGTCTCAAGTCTGTATAAAATACGTATATAATCTTAAACTCTAGTTAATAGTTAGTACTTAGTATTTTATTAGTGACTTTTAAGTTAAATAATTTATGAAAATGCTATCAATGCTTACTGTATATTTTATTCTATAAGGAGTAACGTCTTACACACTGACATTATTATAATTTTACATTATTCTATTACCTACTTATATGAAGAAAATGATGAGACAAGCGCAGGTTGTCCGTCCTCATAACTTGGATGAATATTTAATGAATTTATTAAAAAGCATCTACAAAACTAGAAATCTATCCGTAGAAGTAGGTAAACATTATGAATTTTAATATAATACCTACCTACCTAATCATTTTTTTTTTTTTTTTGAATGATTTAAGTAAGTAGTCGATATTTTGCTTTTACATCACATTTGAGAAAAATGGAGAGATTAAAAAAGAGTTGAATTAGTCTTAAGAAACCTGGAAATAATCAAATTTTTGTAATGAAGTACTTGGTGGCTTGTGCTATGTGTGATTGAATGCCTGAGTTACGTTCAAGAATAGAGCTGGGTATTAATTGTTTTTCCTTAGCAAAAAAGTAATATTATCTACTTCTGTGTGTACTTGGTGTTAGAGAGCTGAATGATACGTTCTAAAGCCAAACTTTGGATTTTGAATTATTTTTATATTTGTAATAATTTGGTAGATTGTTTTTAATATAATTTTTGAAAATGAGGGTAAGAGATAAATGAAGAAAACAAGTCTGGTAGTTTATCAGGTTTTCGAATCAAGATTATTATAGTGTTTCTACCTATGAGGAATGTAGGAAAGACAAAGGATAGAATTAAAAGTGAAAGTCAAAAAATAGAATGGTTTTTTTGGGAAGGTGTTTAACATGTTGACTATTACATGACTGCTAACCTACCATGTAGTTTATCACTACTCTAAACTTACTTGTTCATGTAATGTCTAGTTTGTTCTTCTATTATATTAAAAAAATTCAGATTAAAATCATTAAATGAAACCTAATTACTCCTGCTTTTCCATTCCGCTTTTTTAGTATAATACAAACATTTGAGAATTATAGATGATCACTAGCAGTCAATATTTTAATAACATGATTAGTAATTATACCTACCTAAATTATTTATTTTTGTGCTAGTAAATATTTTTTGGGACTACATTATAGTTTAAAATGTTTAAATACGTATTACATTTAAATTATAAATAATATGATTTTAATAAGATACCTATTATTGTTTTTGTTCTTAGGAAGTATCTCAATGGTTGACTTCTGCACCTTTAAATTCATATTTCCGAGTTAACACCTTAAAGATTACACCATTAGAAGTTATGACTTCCATAAACGAACAAATATCAAATGTAATGTATAAATTTTATTTTCTTTCTTTCTATTCCTAGATTTCTTAATTAATTTAGATTTTTTAGAATAGTATTTTTTACTTGAAAGTTTTTAAAATATCTTTATTGTAGTCATATTATAATAATGAAAATAATGTCATTAATTAACTAATTAACTGTGAAAAAGTAATTAATAATTAGTAATTACATTTATAAAATAAAATTACATCCATAACCCTTATCCTCTCTTATGTATGATGTACCTATCACTGATAATAGACCATGTTATACAAATATCAGTGATCAATTAATATTTGCATAGCATGAATAGGTAATTTATATCAAATACCTAAATAATTTTATACTGTAAATAATTTGCAAATATTAAAGTTTTTAATATACTGTTATTTATGTTATAGTTGAAACGAATTAAAAATAACAAAAAAGAACAACATTCGGTTAGAGTACATAAACATTTAAGTGATTGTATAGTAATTTCACCAATGGACAAGTCGTTATTAGATTTAAGTCATAAAAATGAAGAAGTGATTGTTGACATTGCCACTGGGCAATCTGCATTACGAGGCTCTCACATATTTGCACCTGGGATTATGGCTATGGCACCTGGTAAAATAAATTAAAAATTTGTATGTTGTTCAATAACATTGCATACAATTATTAATTTACCATTGTAATACAATTTCATAAAGTTTTTTTTTTTAAGTTTTTGTAGTTTTTTATAACTATATATGAATACTATCAATATGCCAATGTGGTTTTATCTTTTATTATAGTATATTAATACAATACCGTTTTGAAATTAAAAAAATATGTATATTATGTATTTATATTAAAACTCAAGAATTTTAGTTATTGACAATATTTTTATAACCTTTATCTGCATTTTTAATTAATTATAAAACTTGTTTTTTAATTATATTTTATTTCTTAGAAGTACAAGTTGATTCATTTATATCAGTTTATGCAGACTTAGCCAAAGGGTGTAAACGAGGCTATCAAAAATATTATGATAATCCAATGAAGATGTTTGTTGGCAATGGAGTTGCCAAAATGAATCGTCGACAGTTATTTAATGGTGATATAAATCCTAAGTAAGATTAAATGTGTATTATGTTTTTCATCCATTTCATAAAATACTTAATATTACATTTTAGAGGTATTGCGGTTGAGATGACTGACCCTGTTACAGGTATCCCTTCATTCAAATTGCCTGATGAATATGGAATGTTACAGAACTTACCTTCAATTGTAACTGGACATGCACTCGATGTCAATGACAACAACCTTAAAGTATTAGATATGTGTGCAGCACCTGGAAATAAAACTACACATATAGCAACTTTAATGAATAATAAAGTGAGTTGATCGTGAACAAGCTTTTGAATTAACTTTCAGAATCTAATGCCTCAGAAAAAGTTTTGTGCCAATTTGAGTAGAACATAAAAACATTTTTTTTTTTTTTTATTATTAGGGTTCAATAGATGCAATAGATAAATCGAAAACAAAATTAAAGAAAGTTGAACTTCGATGCAACAATTTTGGAATACAAAATGTGAAGATTCATCATTTTGATTCTTTGATTAGTGTAGACACAAACAATATAAATAATAATGATGATAGACCACCATTTAAAAATGAATCATTTGACCGTGTATTATTGGATGCACCATGCAGTAATCTTGGACAACGGCCATTGCTTAATATTCAAGTTGATAAAAATCTTATAAAAAGTTTTCCTGCCTTACAAAGAAAATTATTAATAAATGTAATAGATTCTATTACAGTATTAGTATACTTAAAATATATATTGATAAATTTAAATACTTATTTAATTTTTGAATGTATTTTAGGCTGTAGATCTTGTTAAACCTGGTGGTATTTTAGTCTACAGTACGTGTACAATTACGCTAGAAGAGAATGAACATAATGTAGCTTGGGTTCTTGAAAAGTTTCCACAAATGGAACTAATTGAAATAAATTCTGAAATTGGTAGTTCAGGAATTGCAACTCAAGTAAATCCAATTAATTATTTTTCTGTTATTTTTGTCTTTATTTGCATGCTCAATTTTGTTTTAGGTGGGATTAAATGAAAATTTATGTAAACTTGTAAGGCGCTTTGGTCCTGAAAATGCTGAAGAAGATTCTATTGGATTTTTTATTTCAAAGTTTCAAAAAAAAGCTAAATAAGTTTGTTGACATATTGTTATATTACTGAATAAAAATAATATAAAATCATTTTTAAATTATTTTTCTTTTTTATAATTCAGTTATATATATAAGTTAATAGTTTGATCTACTATATTAAGTATTATAAACTCAACATCAGGACAACTCGCTCAATAATTTACTTAATATCTACATAGACTTATTAATAATTGTCTTGAATGCTGTTTTTCTAGGCGTGGCCTAAGCAATTGACATAATTTGGTTCGACTGCCTTCTCTGCTAAATAAAATAATTTCTTTCAGAACCTTGCTATTATAATTTCCTTTATACTTTTATAATTTATTCATGTTTTGCTGTCTTAGCATTAATATTGCAAAAACAAATTAGAGAAAAAAGTACTTAAAATTAGAATTCTTAAAAAAAAATAATTGAAAATATAAAAAAAAAACGAAATTTCACCATTACAGTTTTATACATTTCATTAAATACGTATATACCAACAGGAACGTATACAAGGGGGAGGAGTGGGGGGTTCAACCCCCCGAAAATTAGTAGTTGTGTAGAGCAGTGATTCTCAACCTTTTTAGTGTCGTGACCCCCCAAAATAGGTATTGAATATGGTAAATCACTTCGCGACCCCCCTGTATATATATATGTATATTAAGTATAAATTTTAACGATAAAAATATCATATGATTAACCAAAGAAAATATACCATTTATAAATACCGCTTGTAGTACTTAATTTAAACTTGTTACAGGTATAAGTATTTTTTTTTATCCAATAAACAATTTTAAATAAAAATGTTTATTTTTTAAATTATCGTTTAATAATTTTAGGGAACATGACCCCTAGTTAAGGTGATCGCGTCCCTCAGGTTGAGAAACACTGGTGTAGAGTTTTATTTATATCATTATTCATCGATAAATATTGATTATTGTAAATTTTTTTATGAACCCCCGAAATTTTTTTTGTGTACGTACCTGTATACCATTGTTCATATTTGAATCAAAATAATAACTATTATTACCATATTGTTTTTTTACTAACATATTGATATTGATTATATCGTTATTTTCGGGACATAATTAGGTTATAAAAAAGGTATACTAGGACGCAAATAGGCTATGTCCCTTTTTGAATCTTTTTTTTGGGACGCAACTCACTTACTGATAATAATATCGGATACAAGTAGTATGCTCTCGTTCAACCTTTATCCGATTTCAAAAATCCATTGGAATAAACGCACCAGGGCACCAAGTGGGAAATTCTAATAAATCCTGAAAAAATTTTCCATGTAACATTTACCTACATTTTGGAAAAATAACCTTCTTTTATTTCAACTTCAAAGAGTTGAGGTATCTATAATACTTAGGTCAAATATCTTGGAATTTAACTAGACAAAATATTAACTTATATAGGGTTCTCATCATTAGTCCAAACTGATTCGTCTTATAATTAAATCCAGGCTACTGATCTACACAAAATCCAAACTGTACAAATCTCTTCTGAAACTTGCAAAGGCTTACTGTATGCAAATCTAGGGAAGCGTCAAACCTTCTAAAACGCACGCCATTGAAGCCTTTCAGTCAATCACTCTTCACCTAACATAGACTTCGTCTCCCGGTACGTAATAAATGAATCTTTACACTAAGACTTGAGAATGAAAACTGTATATCAACTAATCAAAAGCCATTATCAAGGGATCCACTTAAAACTTCATTAGCATCCTAACCCTTTAATTTATCCTCAATCACCACTCACTCTTCCTGACAATCCAATACACCATCTCAAAAGGCGTCAGTGCTGTGACCTACTAAATTAGTTGATAAATAAACTAATTCTCTGAAGGGTTTTATCATTTGATGACTTCTGTTATCAAGTGTGTTCGTGTTTTTCATTTATATTGCTTATTATTTAACAATTTCATTTACTTATTGTGTTAAATCTTAAATAAATACAAATTGTATTTTTTTCAAATAAATAAAAGAAAGGTAGGTTGACAATATAACAATAATATACGTATGGGGTGTATATAATATAGGTATGTCTAATTTTTTTTTTTAAATTTATTTCAAAAGACAAAAACTCACATAAAAACATGGCCTTACTCCGTTAAGTATATTATATAATAATGATGGTTCTTATTACGGATATGTATACGTGATGTAAATGCATATTAAATTAATAACACTCTACACTACTACTTTAATATTATATCCACGATATTGATATTATAATAATATTACGAAAATACAACAATATTAAAATATGCGTACGATTATAATAATTTTTAATAATAATTATAATAATAATAATAATAATATAAATACAATATAATGATATTATAGTAAGTTATAATAATTATAAAAAAAAAGATTACATTTGGGATATGCATTTTATAGATATGTATCGCTGTTAAAAGTCTATATTAATCAATATAGTTATTATGTATATATAATAATAATAATAATAATAGTTGTTATATCCTAATAGTCTTAAAATGTATAAACTCATAAATCACATATAAATGTATTTAAAATTACGTAAGTCGTATGCTAATTATGTCTTTGACAATACCCCGCGAGACGATGCCGATAACGACCTTTTGACACGACACAATTGATGGTACTTAATTTTTGTTTTATGGATGTTTTTTTAAAACATTTTATTTTATTTTTTAATGTTATTCCACAAACGTCCCGCCGGGTTTTACAAAGAATCATAAGCTCTCGTCGTTACGTAATTTATTAAGATATGTATTGCGAATGGTTTTTAAGCTTAAATATTAATGATAATAATATTATAATCAATCGTATAATATGTAAATAACACTCTTCAAACATTCCTACAAGTATATATAATAACTAAATTATGACTTAAAAGTTAAAATAAATTTTTGTTCAGCTATAGCATTCCTCATCTACAAAATTCCTAAATTTAAAATCGTATTTGGCTAATAGTTTTCATATTTATATAGGTATATTATTAATAAATAATTTATTTATTATACAGCGCATTTAATCTCATCTTTATACGTGCATGACATAATATAGTAGATATTAGATATTTATAATACGAAGACGTTATTATAGAAACCGAAAATCAAATCAAAATTTAAATAGGAAAATATCACGTGAATAAAATATATAGCGGAATAGGTATACCTATGTGGTTGAACACTATTGTATAATAGTATGTATAATTATAATATTTTTATGTGCAACGCAAGTACGATGCAGTGCCTATACGTCAAATGCTCGCCGACCAGTAATTTTGTATTACTTACATAGCTATTTTATATTATGTCTAATATTGCTGCCATACAGACCGCTTTATGCCTTATGCTAATAGACAAGAAGTGATTGCACGTCGGGGTAGGAAAGATAGAAGGCGTTTTTCCGTAACTGAGTGACTGTAAATGATCGTTATCATAAATAAAATATCATTGATTATAAATGCTATAGTATTTATAACCAATTATAATATTATGTATTTATGTCATTATACTATGAGTGTATGTTTTCCCTCTATTTTACCATCCGCTGTCCGAATTCGAATGCCCGAATAATTAAGTTTGAATTTAATTTTTAACTTTTTATTTTAATTTTTTTTTAATTTTTAACATGGGTTACAAACTTACAAATGTATTATTGACGTGTTAATAGAGATGTTTATAGGTCCGTTTTTAATGCTAGTTCTATGTATATCCCACGTATCAAGGTAAACATTATTCATCCAACTATACGGATTAGCTTGTATCAATAATAATAAATAAATAGTATCAGAAATAACTGTATTAAATTAATAAATAAACTTTAGAAATGAATAAAAATATCTGTGATTCCCTGTTTTGTATTTTTATCGGTATATTTAATTTAATTTTAATAAAAATATCATAATTTTTTTTATTAATAAAGTCAATAAGTTCTAAACAAATATTTACCTTTTATTTCACTTCTGAAACATCGACGCCGCTGGAAATTTAATACGCGTTCAGTAATTTGCATAGTGTACTATCGTAAAATTAGCAAACTTGGTGTCAAGGCGGGTTACACCATTGTAATGTGTTTCTACGCATGTCATATTGCTGTTGTCATTCAAGTTCAAATTTCTTGTCTATTTTAATATAAGGTCTATATGGAGCTGTCCAATTTGTTGTAGTACCAAGTGTGATGGGCATGATGGGTTGGTAACCTATATGGTAAAAACGTTGGATTGTCGTTGATGGATTTCGGACGATTTTAAACACCGCGGTCGTTTTAAAAATATTCCCAAGGACGGTTGTAATCCCCAATAGTGAAGTTTCTTAAATCAACAGCCCGACGCCCCGACGATAATGATATGGACACACAACAAGTAGCTAGCTGGCGGCACACGCACGCGTGTTATTTTGTGCAGTGACTTATAATTTGACGGTAATTTTATCGTGGCGAAAGAATAAAAAAAATAAAAAATAAAACTTAACGATTTAGTTCAAGGTTTCGTGTTCTGTGTTTGTTTAGATGGGTTTTTTTTTCCACGGCTATAATTTCAAATTAAAAATAATTACTACAGAGCTATACGCTGCCGTATAATGTTTTCGACGTTACTGTCATCGTCGTCGAAAAACGATCGATGAATTCCCGGAGCGTGTCCTAATCGTTTTACCTATGTAAACCATTGTACCTACACCGGTTACACGACAGCCACTGCGGTGTCCGAGTGGCGCACGCGTACACTCTACGCTGCTACATTATGATATAGATTATTAAATTATATACGACACGCACGGAGATAGATATTTTAAAAGCGTATAATGTCTCCGTTGTAAAAAAAAAAAAAAAAACACTTCACTTAAAATTGCACTGTACTCTAAATAGCACTATACGCTAAGAGTCGCGCTACACATTTTCCGCGTGGCTGCGACGATAAAATATAATAGCATTATTATTAATATATTGTTGTGTTAAGATTAAATTATCATTACCTATTTATAATATGTTGTAAACTTATACCTATGTACGATACGGATGATATGTGGTTGATATGTTGTCGGCAAAAGGTCCGACGTCTGTCGGCCAAATTGAAAGAACGATAAACGAAAAATATACATAAAAAAAATAAAAAAATAAATATACAAACACCTGAGTATGTAGGTGATATTATATTATACTCGTAGTCGACACATTGAAATCGTATTGTACGACCGTCTTGTCACGTTGGTTCGATATCGACATTAAACATATTCGTATCGCATCAATAATGACGGCTGTCGTCGGGATGGTGCGTCGTTTCGCTATTACTTTTTTTTTTTCAAAAGACGGAAAACAACATAAATAAATAAAAAAAAAACAATAATAGGTATCATGAGACGAGTGTAGGTCTAAACACCACGAATTTTGACGCTCTCCGTTCGATCGATTTCTGTGGTTGAAACATTCAAAGCTTAGTAACTGGTAATGAGTTATCATCGCGTTTTTGAATATTATTCATATAGGTAGGTAGGTACCTGCCATACTATAGGTACCGATCTTAATGTATACCATATATACTCAGGTCTGGGCCATGTACACAGTGCACATTGGCACATTCAATATAATACGAGTAATATCAACGCGAGTTCGGGAGGTCATGGTTGTTGTATGTATAACACACACACATATATATATATATATATATATGTATATGATTATGGCGTGAATATTAGATAGCTCGTGTGCATTTGCAGTGTTTAAGCGTGTGTGTGTGTGGTATGTATGTGTGTGTGTGTGTGTGTGTGTGTGTGTGTGTGTGTGTGTGTGTGTGTGTTCGCTATTGTGCTTATTTGAATTGGTGTAGGGCAAAGACGACAACTATTAGGATGCGGGACAGGACTCTAGATTCGCCGATCCCGTTGACTGACGACGAATATTTTTTACCCACGCAGTTCATTCTTTCCACTGGTAAATTCAAAACACTGTATTCCCTGTAAACACAACACAAACAATCATCAACATTATCATTCATCATCATCACTTTTATTTATGTACGATTTAATTAAAGACGCGTAAAGTCTAGTTGATATTACAATATTGTATATAAGACAATAACATATATTATGTACCTATTATACGGATGGTGTATTATAATGCAAACCGCATAAATTATAATATTCAATAGTATAAACGACAAACGTACCTACGTGCTCCGTCCGACATTATAATTTTTTTTTTTATCTTTTTTTGGAAAACGTTATTGCCGAGTAACTAACACGTGTTTTCATACTTTTGATTTTATACAAAAAATATGTCGAGGATATCGGAAATATTTATTTTCAAATTTTATCTGCGTCAGTATATTTATTATGTATTTGCACGAACATTTTATAATATATTATTACATACACAACGGGGCAAGTATGCAACGATATGAAACTGAAGTTTAATCGACGATCTGAACCATAATATACAGCGTGTGTAACATATGTGTACTTGGGTATAATAAGAGTTCATATATCGATTTTTCAATAATTTATTTATGTACAAGGAACACCTATTTACGAATCAGTAATAATATGTCAATGGATACAGGTTTGGTCGATGTATCCAATAATCAAAATTAATTTTTAGTAAATTGATTTAATTATTTTCCACTTTTATTAAATTTAATGCTATAACGTAGGTATGTTATATTAAAGTACTATACATACTGCCCTACGAGATAAATGTGCTCAAAACGAGTGTCTGACAACCAGCTTTCCAGGAATTTAAATTTTTCTAAAAATAAAAATAAAAGGTACAAAAATGAATTAAAAAAGTTCTTATAGTTTATGATTTATATAAACTGTACTGGAAATTTAATTAAAATTCTTTAGATCATTTATATAGTGTTTCAAATAACGTTTTATAACTTATTATAGGTACCTACAGGCAATGGACCTACACTTTTCTGGTATGGTGTAAAATTGTTAAATAATAACAAACTTCTATATTGTATAGTACGTATATAATGAACTATGATAAAAGCTCATAGTGATTTAAAGTTAATAAAGTTTGTTTCTCGTATGTGTAGTATAATCATTTCAAAAATATGATTAAAAACAGAGCACATTAGCATTTGTTTGTATATATTTGTTTTATTTTAGAATAAATTATCATTCAAAAGAGTGGAAAATCGTTATATTTTAAAGAACAGCACTATTTTGTTTCTGAGTTTATAACTTATAGACTTTTTATGCTAATGTATGCCTGTTCTCGGATTTCCTCTATCACGTCTATTTTTATTACATTTGAGGGTGAGACATTTTGAAAAAAATATTATCGTGTACTTTACATTCATGCTATTACTAGTTAAAATATCGTATAGGTATATTGTTCACATTATACAAATTTTAAATAACGTAAAATAAATGTATATTAATAAAGACCGATTTTGACATTTCCAAAAAATCATAGGTAGGTAACGCATTTTTTATTCAAATGGGTATTTATTTATAATTACTAATGAAATGTAAATCATGTATAAATGGAGATTATCAACTGTTAGGTTTTAAATCGATGAAAAAATTTCCGATAAAGCTCCTATATCTTCTTTCTAAGAGGTTTGATAAAGGTAATTTTAATAAAAATATTGAAAAAAAATGAAAATTGATAGTTTTAAATATATTTAAAATATTTAATTGTTTAATTACTAATTCATAATTTATGCTCATTTGTTTTAAAAAAAATTTGTAATTGTATTTATCTAAAAGGAATTAAGTGTAGAAATTCAAAACATAATAATATTTTATTATATGGTTTGATATAACAAAACTAGCTGTTTAGTTTTTTAATTTAGGGCCGTTCTTACAATA
Source organism: Aphis craccivora (assembly GCA_009835225.1). Lineage (NCBI taxonomy): Eukaryota > Metazoa > Arthropoda > Insecta > Hemiptera > Aphididae > Aphis > Aphis craccivora. The sequence continues at coordinate 23,835 of VUJU01001597.1, forward strand.
TCCGGTTAAGTGTCGGTTAAGACTAACCGGTAGAATTCTATCGGTTAACACATGAGAAATTCTTCTGGTTATCGTTATCAGGCACTAACCGAACATTGTAAGAACTGTCCTTAATGTATAAACTGAATATGCTGTATTAGAATATCTATTCCATTTGAATACTGTCTTTTTTCATAATGTTTTTGTTTAAAGTTTGCCTATTAATCATTAATGAATATAATATTAATCGAAAAAATAAAAAGATTATAGAACAATTATTCATCCCAAAAACTTATAACATTATCAATAATTTATAATTTATATAAATGATTTTTATTTTATTACCTACATAAGATTTTAGTGTCCCGCAGTAATCATATTTTATCTACAAACTACAGACTTTCCAACATACATAACCGAATAGGTATTTATTTTTTATTTAGTTTGTTTAATATAATTTAAAATTCGTGGAAAGTTGTTTAGTTTTTATTATTTATTTTTATCAAGTTTTGTAAGTATTATAATAAGACTATATACCTATAGGTTTATATTATTATACAGAATAAAGTTATCTAGAAATAACGATGACATTCTCAACTGTGGATAACAATAATAAAATAGAAACGCTATGGTATTATCAACATATTTAGTGTTGTTAAATTTTAAAGGCAATATTTTCGAAAAAAAATACTCAAGTACGACTGGGCTTATCAAAAAATTCTACTTGAGAATATTTATATTAATTATTGCACTGACTTCGTTCTGAATCATTTTTACATGTAATTTTCATTTGAAAAAAATACTAACTCCACTATTATGTCATTCCTAAAATCCTGTTTCAACTGCACCGCCGCCTAGTATGGAGATTGTGGATTTTTTTTTAAACATAATTTGTTATTTAGACTATTTGTTATGTAAGCTGAACAGAACTATCTTAAATATTGATAAAATAAATATCAAAATAGAAATAACAGATTGAAGAAGTATCTTAGTAAAGGTAAGTACATATGAAATAGTAACTATTATACCTATTGTATTTAATATTTATACATTATAATAGTGATGTATACTTTTTTCTTTTTAAACAAGCACGTCACGATATTATTGTCTATTTAGTTTTATTTTTGAAAATAATTAGCCTGATTTTAGTTTTCGAGTTGACGTGTGCACTCGTTCTCAAATTGTTCGAGTGTATTTAATACATAATGTTATTATGATTTTCTTCATTTTTACAAATAAAAAATAACACACACCTGTGTTCATCTTCCATCAGGCAGAGTATGTGTTTCTTTTGTATGATGTCGTCGTCGTCTCGGTGACGTAACTCTTTTAGCCAATCTCTGTACCAGCGCAGGTCACAGTCACAAATCAGTGGGTTATCTGAGGAAGCAAAGAAAAATAAATAAAACATTAAACTTTAGGGATTCAGGTATACCTATCATTTCAAAAAGGGTCGTTTTTATCCAACCCAATCGCCTGGAACGTCACAATCGGGTAGAGTTGCTCGAAATAATGTCCATTTCAGTGGTCATTAATATTGTGTTATGTGTGGTGCTTTTTTCGATTTTTATTATTTTTTTTTTATTTTAGGTGTGGTTTATTTCTCGGAATGGTATTTTTTGTCTTTCAAAATTTATATTTTTCTGGGTAAATAATATAATATAGGAACCTACGTATTACATAATATAAAACATTACTTATATTATTGAGATCGTTTTTTGAGAAATTGGATAATTCTGTGGCGGTACGAAGAAGGTAGGTGTTTCAAGGGTAGGCGCTTATAATTGTAAATAGATTTTATTTAATTAATTAGTAGTTGTGTATTTAAATTATAAAGTATCAAACGATGTTGATAAACTGATAAAAATGTTAATATATTTTTTAAAAATTACCTTATTAACAACGAAATTTCCGAAAAGTCGAACCATCTAACCGACTTAAAAAAAATAATATTTATTAAATATTATTAAGCACCAGTAGGTATAGTAAAACAATTTAATCATTTAATTTTTATTTTTTAATTAGGTATAAACTATTCATTGAATGCGATATTGCATATTATGGATATAATATACATAGCGAAAATGTGCTAATATTTTATAATATTATTTCTCTTACAAAACAGTGTATTTATATGTATCAAAGTTTTTCATAAAAATAAATATATTTTTCTTTCACTCTATGTTTTCAATTGACAGAAGGTGAGAAAAGTGGTGTAGTTCGTCATCGACATTCATATTTTATAATAATTGAAATCCGTGTCTAAAAACGTGACGTTTGCGTAGACAAAAAAAACTTTTGAATGATTTTTGAAAACAAAACCCATTCATTTGTCAGTGTATTTACAATTTGTATTTATTATTATTTGTTTCATATTTGCGTGGGTTTTTTTTCAGATGTGGAGTAGGTGGGTGAGGGTTGAGGGTTGGTTGCATATCCGTCGACTTACCCATAATATCGATAACAGTTGCGGTGTCTACGATTGCCTCGAGCGCTTCTTCCGGCACTCGCGTCAGTTTGTTGTTTTGTAGGTTCAATATTTCCAAAGAATTCAAATTCTCGAACGCCATCATTGGTAACGTTTTAATGCTTAACAAAAAATAATCAGCATCATTTTTTGACCAATCAAGCGAAATAAAATATACTGGATTTAATACTACTTACTCGTTTTTTTGTAAATTCAAAAACGTGATCGAATCGCCAAAACCTGTGAAAGCATCTTCGGAAATATGTGATATGTTGTTTGCTTTAAGGTCCAAGTGTCGAAGTCTGTGCAAACGACGGAGCGATTCGCTTGGTATTGTATGCAAGTTGTTGTCACCCAATCTCAAATATTGAAGATTTTCTAAAAGAAGAATATGCATACATTTTTTTACGGCGAAGTATTATTAAGCATTGAACATTTTTTTTATAATAATTGAAGGGGGTTGTAGTTTTTTTTCATAAAGATCAGTAATTTTTAAAAAATAATCCCAAGATTATAATTGTTCATAAACTGTATAATGCATATAATATAATTAGACGTTTGGGTATGTTGTGCTCAAAGCTTGTGTATGTGGCATACGCAATTATATTAATTTTGTTTATTATTATCATTTTTAATGTTTCATTTTGGTTTGTTGTATTATTTCAGTGAAATAAACAAAATTATCATCCTTCATGCCTCATTTTTTTTTTTTTTGTTTAAATTGAAGTACTTACTATTTATATTACTTTTTTTAATCATTTATTATACAATTTTAACATTTTTGAAAAGGTTTTACATTTTTAAAATGCACACTAAATATTACTGCTGAAAAATAATTATACGTGAGTTGATGAAAAAAAATATAAGTACTAACTTATGTTTTATATTTAACTTTGTACTTGTAGATAGAAAGTGTTGTTTTAGATGATTATCTGAATCAGGTTTTAAAAAAGAATCGGTTACATGCCATTGAGTTGTAGAAGAACATGAACTTTGAAAAAAATCTATAAACATATCAATTGTTTAGCTTGATAAGCATTTTAAAACATGTATTTCACAAAACATCACACAAAAAACTATTACACAGTGGAAATCGGCCTCTACAGTGTTTGGAGTAGTGCCATAAAATCGTCTATATCATTGGTTTTCATTGTTCAGTTTCAGGAACCTAGAAATAAATTGAACGGCCAACTTTGTAATACCAACAACCGTCAGTGTTTAAACATTACAAAAAAGGCTCACAAATTTCGGTTTAATTTATTTTATAGCTGTGACGATAATTTTTTTTATGTATTATAATTATAAAATGAATACATATTATGATATTAAAATTGTAATAACCCAAACTCGTAGGAGTGTAAAAATATATAAATATTGTAGATAATTATGCGTCCAAGAAACAGTTGGCAAAAAATGGAATAAATTTAAAATATTTTTTCACCTGAAAAGTACATAATACTGTGAAGTTTCTGCTATCAGATTTTCTTGCTCTATAGAATAGCCCAAGGTACAATACTTAAGTGCAATTTGTGTCCATTTGTAATTGACATAACATCGATATCTTTGTAAACCTTTTATCACTCTAAAAGATGTAGGTACTCCGGGGAAAAAGGATACGTTATTGTAAAACCAATATCATCCTCAGACCACTCAGGAAATTAAAATCAAGACATTTGAATGGAAAAGCTATGGCCAATGGATATTAATTGTATACCTGTAATAACGGAACCTTTCCCGTAAAATATTAATTACTTAGTAATATTTAAATTTAAATATTTATGGTGAATTCTAATGCATTTTAAATTGATTGAATATAAGCAATTCTGTTGATTTTTCCATAGATTATAATAAGTATGTAAAATTATAATAATTTTACCTGTTACGATTATAACTTTTGCATAACATTTTTCTATGGACTATGGAACAGTATATAAAAATGTAAAGAAAAAGAGATTTAAAATATTTATTTTGAAGTAGAAATTTTATGAATAGTGTTCATAATAAAGTAATAAGATTATCATTATTAATTTTTTTTTTATTAACCTTATTCAGTGTTATTTTGAATACATAATTGCGATTTGCAAATTTAAACTAAATAAATGGTGTTTGGTAAATATTTGAGATAAATTTAAATAATTGTTTGTTAAAAATGTATGCACAGCTTATTATAATATGCAAAGCTTATAAAAAAAATTACAAAAACATTTAGCGTTATAATAACTGTATAACGCGTTTTGTTTTTATTTTAACAATGTGTAAAAATGATTATTTTAAAGTGTTATTGTTATTCTTATGTAGAATGTAATCTACATTCACTTTAAGGTTTTAAATCAATCTTATAACTAAGTGCTTCGAATAATAATAATAAAAAAAGTTATGATGTTAATTGGGGAAATAGCCATTGTATTATATAATAATAATATACCAACCTACTAACTACCATCTAATATCGATCAATAAAGGTCATCTCTGCGATTAAACTTAAATTACTAAGAATGGTGCTATAATAGTCTATGTTGATATGGTAGTTTTGAATATTTGAAATTTGTAGGAAATTTTGTCAATGAATTAGAATTTTATAATTTGTAGATAATTTATGATACAACTAACTACAAGACCATAGGCGGATGTTGGGGGTTGACTTGGGGGGGGGCTTAAGCCCCCCTAGAATATAAACACATCACACTAGACGTCAAAATAAAAAAATGTGTGTTTCAATATTTGACATTTATAATTTTTTTATTTTATTTTATTGGGATACGAGAATGGTCTGGAATATTCACGGCTTATCATTGTTTTTTAACATTATACATTGAAAAATAAATATCTAAATCTATTGATACTAAAACGATTATTAATATTATATTTGTTCAAAGCACTAAGTTTATAAAATTAAAACTAAAAAAAGCGTGGTCAAGTGGGTACTCACTACCCACTGCTGTTGTACGTTAGGTGTTATACGGATCAGGTTATAGGAGTGTTAAATTTGAATCCAATGATAGTCGATAGGTATCATTGTAAACCTATTACCTACCTACGAAAAACGATTCTGAACGGAGTTGAATAGATGATTTGTGAGCCTATAGGATATAATACATAAAATATGTTATATTTTAAATTTATGAAAATTGTGGTTTATGTATCAAGTTTTTAGGGGCTAGGATTAGTAATTTTTAACTATAACAAAAATCTTAAACTATTTGATAGTAAATTGTTATATTTTACGAGTAAGTTTTGGATTTTGTAAAATATAAGCTACGGATAATTTTTTTTTAATTGGTCAACGTTCAAGTTCTTTTATAATTATTATAAGCCAAACTTATGGAGAATCTTGTATTAAATTTTCAACTTATAGCTACTTACACAACAATTTTTATAAATTGTAACTACAAAATAATTTAGGTATATATGTTCATGATGTCGACAAATTTTTGTGAATATTTGAACTTAAAAAGCTAAAAAAAAAAAAAAATTGTGAGTATGTATTCTAATAATTTTTAAATCACAATAAAACTAAAATATGAGGAACTTTTTAAAATTTCAAGTATTTTACTCGGCCAAAAAAAATGTTACCGCTATTTATTAAAAAAAAAAAACTAAACAAAATTGAATAATTCAATTGCCTATAAATAGCATTAAAATAAACGAAATATTTTAAAAATTAAATCGTGTAAAGAAAATGCTAATTTTAATAACTGGTGAAATTTTCAAACATCTACGACTTTAAATAAATCGTTATCGATACGCGATTTCGTAAAAATTTAAAATTTAATCGCTCATAACATTTTTCCTATAATGACGCTTCAAGTTTGCTCTATAGATATTTGAAGCAAAACTTATAGAAAACTTAATGTTGAATTTTTTAATTTTAGATATAAATATAAAACTTTTTATGAATTTTCAACTACAAAATTACTTGTAAATTTTCTCGATTTTGACATATTTCGTAAAGACTTGAACTTTCAACCTTTATAAAAAAATTGTGATTTTTGATTTTTTCTAACAATAAGACCGATTTATGAGAAACCTGGTGTTAAAGTTTCAAGTTTTTTGGGTACCCAACTTTTTTGTTATTAATACTTAAAACAAAAAAAATAAAATAATCAGATAAATCGAAAATTTCAGTTGTCTATAAATAACTCAAAAAAGTCATAATATTTTGACTAATAATTTTAAAATTTAACTGTATTTAGATAACGCTATTATAAGCATTTGATGTAAATTTCAAGTATTTACAGTGATTAGTTTTTGAGTTTAAACCATATAAAAAAATCGATTTTTTGAATACTCTTGGAAAATTCTTACTTATGACCTCTATAATGCTCCAAGGATATTCAATTTTCCATCGGAAATCAAACCTGAAGTTTAAAGTTGAAGCATTATTTCGACAAGTTATACTGTACACAGACATAAAAACAAAAAAAACACACATATCATTGTAAAATCAATTCATACATCACTTCTTTCAGAATCTAAAATTTAGTATATACTCAATATTTTATTTTTTTATGTTTTTATTACCTATATACTTGGTACCTCAGCTAGAATAAATTAGGAGTAGCCACTAGAGTTAGTTGGTGGAAACGGCTAAAAATGTCTGTTTATACGCTAATGGATGAGACAAAAATGTTAAGCCCCCCTATGGATGTGACAAAATATCCGCCTATGTACAAGACTAAATATTAAATTTTAGATTTTATGTAAAATTATTTCTATGGATCATTATATTCTAAGACTCTTATGTACTTACTCGAAGTATGCTACTCGCTGAATTTCGATTTATTTATTTACAAATGTTTAAAAAACCATTATTTACTTAATTATTCACAACAAAAATTCAAATTTGAAAATAATAAGTTTATACAGGATACTCATACAATGGTTTAAGATTATGTTTCTTAAGTATATTTAAAAATTCAAAACATCAAAATTTAAATAAATTTATTGTTAGAAGGAAAATGTAATGAATCAAGCTGTTTATCTGATTGTTTGAATTATGCGAAAAATCACATTTGTCGTATTTTTAATTTAATATCTTTAACAATACAGAGAATAGAAATAAATGTTCTTTCTATTTATTTTATCATCATGATTTTTCTCAATCTTAAAATGGTTTTCTTACTTTCTTAGGTAAATGTTATTCTTTGTTTATAAAGACCAATGAAAATGTTACTTAAAATTGGGAAACTTTAAAACTATTCTTAAAGAGAGTACACTTCAAAAACGTATAGGTTTATATTTATCCGACAATATTGACATGTTTTATCGTTAACTTTACCAACCTACAGTCACTATAAAAGATTTCCTAAAACTATAATAATTGTAATTACATATAAAACATTATTAGAAATTTTTAGTAATTTGTTTTGATTTTTATAAAAAGTATCAAATCTTTTATAATTTTGTGCAAAATTAAATTAAAAATTTTTTTTAAATAACATGTGGTCAATGTAAGTTAGTTAAGGTTTTGATTAATATAAAATACAATTAAGATATCTAAATAATTAAAACATTGATTGTTAAATATAATAACAATATAATTAAATTTGTGTCGTTTCAACAAAGATGAGTAAAAATCGTCATTTTGATAGCGGACTTTTCTCAATAAGCCCATATCGATAGGAATACAGCATGCATGATTATACATTATACACCACTAATCAAACAAGTCTGAGCAAATACGCAGAATAAAACATAATTTTAATATAAAGCTTCAATAATTTATGCGAAACAATCTTGTTCATAATGTGTCTGTGGTGAAGATACGACCATAGACCTTATACTAAGTAGTATACTAGTTAGTAGTTAGTAGTATACTAGTTAGTATAAGGTCTATGGAAACGACTACCAGCTGCACAAACAATAATTGTTAATTATTGTTATTTTTTCGCTCCTATTACTGTTGTTGTAAATTATGTTTGGTATATCATAATATTCTTTAAAAGTTGTTAAAGCAATATTATACCATGTTTACAAACTATTTCGATATCAATTCTCTCGTTTATTAATTGTTGTACATTAATTTAAGCTGTATTTTTAACACATGTGCATTATTCACGAAATTTTTAAATATTAAGCTACTGTAGGTACTGTGATTTCTTTCGTTTACACGACGTAGATAAGAAACATAAATACTAGTATGATAAATAATAAGTAATTGTATAACGTTTAGATCTTTTAATAGTATTGTTTAATAAATCATAAATGTCAAAGTTGTACAATATGTTTACGAATCAAAACAAACCCTCGAAATCGGTCTTTCGAGAGTTTAGGTAAATAAAAACTAATCACTATTTTGTTTCATTTTATTTTGATAACATTTCTGTTAAAAAGGGTTGCAAATTTAAAAAATCAGGTAGGTAATTTAAAATTATATACATAAAGAGGTTTACTAAGCAATTTTTTTTTTTAATAAGTAATTTGTTTAATCGAATTCTGGTTTTAGCGCGTTATTTTTAACTATATATATTCTTATTCAATAAAAGATTGTGATGTCAAATACCTTGAGTTAATCAGAGTATCATTTAACTATTTAAAGGGTGTCCACTATTCAGTGGGGATGACAAATTTTTTTTAAAATTTGAATCTCCTTGTTTTCTTGTAAAATATTTACAAGCGTTGGTTTTAGAAGTGTATGGTGTTTAGTTATTATAAACACTTACTCAAGTATATTACAGTTTACTTAATTCAAAAAAACGAATAATTTATTATAAAAATAAAATAATAGTTTTTTTTTTTTGTTACAGATTTATAAGAATATAATTTATAATTGATAATGAAATTCGATTATTTGAATTAATTATGAACATACTATCTAAATATATGATTACCTACCCATTATCACACAAGAGCTATAGCCACGGTCGTTAACTCAGTGTTAACAGTAATTAGTGTTATTATTTTATTACATTTACATACATCGTGTACATTTTTATATCTTTACTATTAGCTTACTAGTAAGTTATAATGTAAGTATAAATATTTATTATTCTTATTTATTATACCATTTGTATTTTTTATTTTTTTATACACGACCGTATAATACAGTATTATACAATTTACATAAACTGCATATATATATATAAATACGAACATAACGATTAATACTGAGAATCGTCGTCATCATTTGCTCGGATCGGATCCTGTCGAGTCGGTGTGTACGGCTGAGATTCGCTTGCCGTCACTGGAATAGTGTGTCTGTTCGCTATATCAGCCAGTGGGGGGGGGGGGGGCTACGACCACCTGACGTGATTCGGGCATAATGCTCATAAATCATTCACTCCCCCGCACAAGTCTTGGAGGCAATCCAATACATCTTGGGATTCGATAGTTTGCGGTGTCCGACGAGTATAAATTCGCGATACCGCGGGCCGTGGCTCAAACAACAAGTGTGAATTATTGCTCAAGGCGGTGAATTCTAGTCGGAAGAAAAACGAATAGTGCCCGGTAATGCGCACGCACTTTCTACGATTTTTGATTTAATTGCACACGCGAGCTTTATAAATATAAATTACTATTTACGCTTTACCTAATTCGAGTCGAGACGAAAACTGTAAGAGCTCGTGTTGGCCTTTGATTAAATATTCATCCTGAAATCGAGCGGTCTTATTTATTAGACGGGTGATACACGCGCGTCGCGCCATTGATGCGTGTTCGCCTTTTCATCATATTATAATATTATTACGTACTCGGTGTGTCTAAGTCGACTGCGACCAGGCCGAGGGGTATAGGGGTACTATGTCATATGCACAGTAATTCATTGTGGTTTAATGTGGTAGGATAAAACTGTATGAATATGCAAAGTATAGTTTAAAAAGCAAAAAAAAAAAAAAAAAATCCATACACGTATAATTATATGGCCATATTATATAGATTGGGTATGGGTGTGTCATGATACACGTCATGTATTACTAAATTATTCGTTCTCGTTTGTTTATTTAAAACAAATCCTTGAAATCGTTGAGCGATACAATGATTAGCCTAATCACCGTAGTGATTTTGTAACGGAAAAAGAGTCTTCTACTGAACTGTAAAATTATATTGTAATTTGATTTAAGATTCAGTTATAACTTATAGATTAGCTATAATAATTTCAAAATAGACGATTAATGAAATTAACGATTTGAATTTTTAAAACTTAATATCGTAAATAAATAAATAATACCCTAAAAAGAGTAGACGAAAAAACAAAGACGTGCTCTAGACGAATATAAGTATAATTATGATGACTTTCTAAGAATATATTGTTTAGTTGATATTATTTAAATTAAATCCATTCGGAAAATATTATGATGGTGATATATTTAGTGAAGACGTGTTTTAGTACCTACTAAGAATGTCGAGTTCATATAACTATCGAGAGATATGTTTTCGTTCGGGATATTGTATTTAGAAATATTTTTAGAAAAAAAGTTTGAACTGCCATTCGGAAGCACGACCAACACGAATTATTACATCGATGGTTCAGAAAAACGTCTTTTTGGAGATAATTGCTGGTGATATCTGATGTTAAAGCCGACGTGGGTAAGTAGTTTTCGAGTTTCAAATGGGAATCGGGTTCCGAGGACAAATGCATCCCTCCGGGAAAAGTTTATGGCCAGTCGTTAAGTCAACATGAACTAAAACACACTCACACGCGTTGATACCTACATAGGTATACGCATTAATGTACCTACACGTGCGCAAACTGATAATAGCTGGTCGTAAAGTGACATAATACATCGTTTTATTGCGACTCTTATATTACACGCGCGGTAACCATAGCTAACGCACTGTTATAATAATATCATATAGGAGGTACCTGCCTGCGCCGTTCGTAGGCTGGAGCGATATATAATTACACTTTTATCGATCGGTGGACACACAGCACACGTACAGGGCAGTGATTGTGTGAGTCGAGTATACCAATATATAACAATATAACACTGTACGCTCGTATAAATGTATAATACATGATAATATTATATATAGTGTAAGATTACTAAATTAGGATTCCGTTAAATTTCGGATAGTTAAGGTTTATGAAATTGATACATAACCCTACTATAATAATCGATGAATGTATACGATTCAGACATTTAGCAGTTATGTACTCTTACGTATCTCGGTAATCGAGTGCAGTTCTTATAACCGGAACAACATTTTGACCGTGGCGATTGAGCATGTTATTCAAATTTTTTCAACGTTAATAATTTTTATCAAATCGGCTGATTAAGTAATATTGATCTAGTTTTATTTTTACACCGAGAATTTTATGAATGAAAAATAAACGACGTTTTAATTACATTTAAAAAATGTACATAAAAAAAAAATGAAAATACTGCCGAATAATTCGTAAATTTTTATGATATAGTATACGGGTACCTATTGTATAATATGATTCATAATGATAAACGCTTTGATGGAATCGAAGCGCCATCAGTGTGGAGCGTGGAAAACAACCGCGGCTTACGATCGTCGTCGAGTCTTATGCGACGGATTGTGCCCATCACGGTTGACGAATTGTTTCAAATTTTTCGCCGTAAGAGAAATGCCGAGAACGCGACATCATATTTCATTTTCATACCGGCAAAAGCGTATCACAAAAAACGAGCGCATATCATAGTCGTCAACTACATTATAATACTTGGTATCTTTCGTTCTGTCTACAACCATCTCCTCATCTCACCAACCGACCCCTTCGTCATCTCGAACTTCTGCGCGTACATATCTCTCACTCTCGGTTCTCCGCTTCCCGCCCTCGAGCTCGCTGCAAATGAAAAGCGAACGAAAACGGACAAGCTCTCCCTCCCCCTCATGCTTTTGACACGTCCGTATAGAGAATACGGTGCTCGTTGTAAATCCGTTTTTGCGGAGTTCGTAATTTATTTTTAACGAGCTTTTTTTATACTTATACGTTTTTTTCCTGCCCTTTCTTTTCTATATACAAGTTGCGGCTCGAGTGTTATTTTCCTCCCCCACGTCTCCCTCTTTCAAATATTTCTCCACACACACACACACACACACACACCCCTATATAATATATATACCAGATACCTACACAATATGTATTATAGATCTGGTAGATATAGGTATCTGTAACCGTATGTTTTCAAAACAGCGTTGAGATCTCGGTTATATTGTGTGAAAAAAAATTCTTGATTCATCAGCTTTCATTTGCAGCATTTAACGAGTAATGAGTCTTATGTATCAATTATACATTTATATAGTATAATGGCATGAAATCGGTAGATATTATAATATTCGAATACATGCATAATATCTACATATATTTGTATGGGTACAGTGTTATTTCATCAAGTATGCTGATCCCCGTTTATTCTTTAGTAACAAATTTATTCAAATTTTAGAAATTTTAAATATGCTTAAAGACAATAATTTACAGTCTTTAATTGATCTTACTACTTGTGAAGTGTTCTACGGTGAATTAATTTTCTGTTTTTCAAATGAGAACTTTTCTTTTTTATTAATTATTGTTTAGTGGATAATTTTTTTAAACAATTTCGATGTATCAAAGTTAAAATTCGAACGAGTTAGTTTTTTATTAAAATTTATTAAATGTTTATAGGTACCTAAGGATAATAGTCCCAAAAAAATTCTTATTTGAAAAACAAAAGTTCGAATCTTTAGAGAATACTTCTTAAGTTGTACAAAGAATCTCAGTAGTACGAAAATATGGTGGCAAGTATATATTTGAAAATTCTAAAAATCAGATTTTGAATAATATTGCATTATTTTAAAGAAAAATGCCGCGAGAATACTTGAATCACAATGTTTAATATCGTCAGCATGACGACGGTATTATAAGCATTTAGGGTAGGTATTATCGTTAATTAGGTTTCTAATCAAATTTTATGATTACTATAGAAAAGTAGTACTCATTGTGTTGACGAATATCATAGTTCAAAAATGTAGTTGAAATCGCCTAAAATTAGTCACTCTATCTCTACACTTCTTATTATATAAATCAAGAATTTGAATATTTATTACTTAACTTATATCGGTACATTACAATTCGAACCCATTATTATCCATATGAAAAATTCTTGGCGTTAATGGTGTGTTAAAAGATGAATTGACGATTAGTCATCCACACCATGGGGATATTTTTTTAGTATTGGTAAAAATTAGTGATAAGGAAATCAATCCTTTTTTATATGAACTTAATAAGAAAATAACTTGTGATAACAGCATGTTTCACTTAATTCAATAGGTATATATAGAGGTCGTATATGTTAAGATGGAAGTACAAGAGAGTTAAGCAATTCATAAAAAACATATCTATATTATTCCTTTTAAAAATAATAATTTATTATATATATATATATATATTTTATTTTGATAGATATATGAAAATAAAATAAAATTGTTAAAAGATAAATCTGTCAGTGGTGAAATGACTGTGAAATATGTTTGTGTGTTGGTGTGAAGTCCCTCGATATTTTTAGATGAATTACAATTTTTAAATGGCATTTGAGCTTCATATACGTGCCACTTTCTCGACAGCTCCGCCAACTGAACTCTGTGTATGTTTATACATTTTGTAATATATTAATCATACTGTTTAAAGAAAATGTATGGCTCGAGGTTTAAAACCAAAATGTTTATCTAATATCTTACTCATACATAATATCATACAATATAAATATATATACTGTATAATATTATACAGTGATTTTCTATTTAAAAATTGTCCTAAGCTGTGCGTTTTTATTATCACTGATCAAATTATCCTTTTTGTCCAAGTTTTGAAACTGTTCTTATGGGAATTTTTCAGGTACAAAAACAAATGTTTCTATATACTATAAAAGTAATTAATTGCTTACTAAAGTTGTTAATTCGAATTACTCTTTTCATGGTAAAAATTACGACCACTTAGTTTGATAACAAATGAGGAAAAATTTTTTGTTTATATATATTTTGTTTTCGCGGTATGGTCATTTTATGTTATTGTTTAATATTCCACAGTTATATAATTTTCACCGTTTTACACAATATATTTTACTTTATTCATTTATATATTATAAAACACGTATTCACCAATAATATAATATGATTTCCTTTCGCATAAATTCGAAATCTTCCACCGAAAGATTATGTAAACGTCGTAACAAAAGAACATTAATTCAATGGACCTTAATCCCGGTCTGATTTATTCGGTATCGCAATGTATTAAAAGGTGCATTTGAATTTATATTATACGTATATACCTATACCGTGTTAAAGTGTAACCAGAATGTAATGTGTAATTTAAATATTCCCAATGGTGCAGTGTGGCAGATCAATATATTTTAATATTTATACATATAATATCAACGATAATTATTTCGATGGATGACAAAAAATATAACTCTCCTAACGATTATAGGTGTAATATTAATAATTGTTTATAATACTTTATATTATATTAAATTTATTGAAAAACTACGTATTAAGCCAATCATGTTGATAAGGCATCGAATTTTGGTGTGGAAATACTTCACTATTACATTACTATGTTTAAGCTTTTTGCAAGTACAGTAAACATTTTTGTCTTTTGTTGCGCTTAGAATAACAAATACTTAAATATTTTTGTACTTGAGCATTTTATATGTTTTAGGGTTGAGAGCTGTGTGATGAAAATTCAATCATCTTATAACTCAAGGGATGCATAGAGCATAGTTCCCGAAAATATATTATGTAATATTATATAGTATAATCTTTTAAAACGGATATAATTACCTATAGTATAAAAAAGTTGACTGTAATTTTTATCATTTTTTACTTTATAAAAATATGATTTACGTATTATTATATTGTTTAAAGTTATATTCTTACCTTCCAAACCGAAAAAAGCCTCTTCGTCAATACTAGATATTTGATTCCCGTCTAACTCCAACGAGTTTAGCAGAGGCAAATGTCGAAATACTTTGGCAGGAATGTGTTTGATATAATTGTGTGCTAGGATCAGCATATCCAATGTTTGTAAACCTTCAATAATAAAATATGTAGAATTAGTTAGGTAATGCTAACTTAACGATAGTTTATTTTTTTCAAACAACATTTGTTAGATATAATAATCACAATTACGAATTTGATTGAAAAGTATACTCGGTGGACCTGAAAAGAGTAAAAACAGCCAACGCCATTACAGTTGTAACATTTATTTATTAAAATCCCAAGTTCTAATTTTTAATAATGAACATTATTATTACTATAATAATTTATAATTTATCCAAAAACATTTTTATTTTAGACTTGAGATATTATATTACATTTTAATTATTATTTGTCGATTTTTTAAATTTATAATGAGTACATATTTTTTTAAATTATACTATCTCTAAACCATTTTAATAATATTTTAGGGTAAAGTTAAAAATAAGTCGTGGATAAAAATAAAAATGCAATATTTATTAAACAAAATATAATATACTTTTAAAAAAATTAACAAAAATCTTTTACATCAGTATAAATTTAATACCTATTGAGTCTTGAGAAAAATAGCATTGAAATTATTTTTAATGAAAAAATGAAACATAAAAGAGACGGATGTCATATGATGAATGCTTTAAAATTAAACAAACGTAGTTTAATGTGTCGTATGTGTTATGAAATAAATTGTTTTCTTAGCTATTAATATTTAATCTATTTAACATTTTCATCTACTTGATAACTCAATAAAGGCCATGTTTCGCTTAAAAGTTAACAGTAAATTATAATAATTTATGAGGAATTTGTGGATACTAAAATTATGAACAAAAGTAATTATGTGTTATATAATTATTACTCAACTGTTATTAATATTTTCGGAGTCAAAAATACTGAATTTTTAACAGTAATAATAATTACCTATGAAATCGCCTTCGCTGATCGACGTAATCTTATTTTCTTGAATTTCTAATTTCTTTAAGTTATCCATCGTTTGTAGAGCTCCGGTCGGTACCCGGCTCAATTCGTTACCACCAATGTTCAATCGTTTCAGTTTCCTATGGACCGATTCAAATGATATAACTCAATGAAATGCCACGAATAAAAAACTTTTATGAAATTACTTTTCTGTGCCGGCGAACGCATTAGCCTCGATGTTGGTAAGCCTATTTTCGTACAATGTCAATATCTCCAGCGTGCTCATTCCCTCAAAAGCATTTGCGTGGATAGCGCTGATTTTGTTGTGGTTCAAATTAAATATTAGCAATCGATCTAGGCTCTTCAACGCTGGAGTCGGTACGCTGCTCAACGAATTCTGAGACAAATCTAATTGGGTGAGCGCTTTTCCTATATAAATACAAATAAACGTAGAAATAAAAATATATGTATGTGTATTAGTAAGGTAATATGAGAAAAAAATATTAGAAATTATCGTGATCCTAGACATAAAACTTAATACACAGTTACGAATGTGGTTATTTAAAAAACAAGCTAAAAAACTACCATAAAGCTATATTGAAATAATAATAAATACCATTTTATAACTAAACGTTAATTTTATTAGTTAATAGTATTTATTGTAACTTTGTTTTTAAACATATAGCTTAATAAATAATAATATTGTAATGTATTTATATTTATAGCAAACAACAACTCGTTGATAAAAATATTATTTTTTTTTACTTTTTTTTTTTTTTTTTTAATGTTGGTTTTTATAGTATTTGTTTGTAATATTTACTTTCAAGGAACGTTCTTGATCTGTAATGTCAAGTCTATAAGTCAAGTTTGTAAGTCCAGCAATCGCGGCAGAAGATGATCAACGAGTATTGTTGTTTTTAAATGTATAAAATATAAACCTTAAAAGGTGACAATTTAATAATAAAAATATATATCTCCGCTGGGAATGTGCTTTATAGATAAGTTTAAATTACAGAAAAGTTATTTTAAAAATGTATCTATGTATGGAAGTATAATGTACTCGTACCTATGTTTATTATAAATTGTATAATATGTCAAAAATAAATTATCTCAATAAATAGTTAATATTTATATTAGTGTCACAATATTCAAAATAAAAAGATAGACAAGTGGATATGTCTATGTTATACATTGAGTGTCGAGTGGATCACTATTGTTGGTTTGTCAAGTTTAAATTCAATGATTTAAATATTATTGTATACGAAAAATGATTTTGAGTGGAAACGATCTGTTATATTATATTTATAATATCATTAAGTATAAATTTAATATTTCATGGTATGACTTTTGCTTTTTTTTTATTATTAAAGCTATTTTTTAGAGAGAAATTAAATTTTATCTTTCTATAAATACTGTAAACCAGTAAAAATAGATTCATAAAATAAATAGATATTATAATAAATAAATTAAAAATATCATTGCCTATACTAAAATTTATAATAATATTATATTATTTTTAAAAATTTTAAGTTTTAAGTTTTCACGAATAGTGTTTTTATCATTATTTCAAGTACTTATCTAAAGTTATTCATTTTTGATTTACAGCAAAAAACAAAAATCGCTTGGAAAAATAATTATTATACGAGTAAATATTCATTGTTGTAAAAATGTGAACTTCAAATGCTCATAAAATATTAATTTGGCTTTGCGGGTCAATTTTTTTTTTTTTACAAAAGTTGAAAAACATAAGGAATTTTGTATTAACATTTTTAACTTAAGAATTGATTAAAATATATACTAATATATTTAATTTTATAATAATATATTATTATCAGAAAAAAAAAAAAATAAATAAATAATAATAATAATATAATATTTTACACATATAATATATTTAATAAACGATTTAAGATATAAAAACAAAAATATTATGAACTTTTTTTGATATTTTCACGAATTTTATCAAAATTAAAAATTTTAATGCTTATGAAAAATACGATGACCATAAATTGTTGATGTTTAAATGTTTTAATTGGAAATAATTCTTGTATTTTGTAAGTTTTAAGCAATTTTACCCGTTCAGTATTTTTTTTAATTAAAATTTATAAAAAAAAAACTATGATTTTAATTGTCTATAAAAGTTCAAAAAAATTAAAAATATTATACATAGAAAATAATATTATAAACACTTGGTAAAAATTTCAAGTTTCTGTGTATATTCATTATTGAATTTTAACAAAATAAATAAATCTATAAGTTAAAATCTAGTTTAGCATAAAAATTCTCATTTTCCCTTAATTGTTTGTTTGTTTTTTTCTGATTATAAGAAAAAATACTGGTAATTTACAACCAAAACCACCATCAAAGTTGAATATCAAAGCATTTTATCGACAAATTATTGTGTACTCATTCATAATTAAATACACACATAATTTAAAATCAATATATTCATCACACCGCTCAGAATATAAAATGCCATATTTTATATTTGTTTAAAAACTAAAAAAAAAAAAAATCATCAGTGGAAAAAAGTCAAAGTAATACATTTTTGTATTTTAATATATTTCATAAGTAGATACGTATACGCAATAAACATGTTTTGAGATATTATCAATCAATTCTAATTTGTTACTTTTGAAAGTATTATTATTGCTGAGAATATTTATGGACGACGGCTAAAATAAGAAAAATAATTATTTAAAGTTTTTGATAAGTTGAATATGTGAGATTATTTGAAAACAGAAGTGATGATACATTATAATCGATATATGTTTTCGGCCTTCTAGCAGTGTTTTGTATTTGATAGGTGTTCAACTTTCTGAAACTATTTCCGAAACAGTTCTACAGAATGTATAATCAACTGTACAAGACCTACACAGATTTTATCATACAATAATAATAATATCGTTGGTATACGAAATTTGATGAAATATATTACATAGGTTCGTTTATTATGTAAGTATACATCGAAATTTGCATGTTAATAATTAATACGTCTCACAATAATAATTTCGTACTATGTTATGTGTGTGTTACGTTTGAATGTTGATGTTGACTCGTGCTTGACATTGCGTATTGATTATAACATCTCCACGTGTCTCGCAGTGTAAGCTTTTCAAGTGCTGGGAACTGGGGAGGTTATAAGTTATAACAACTAACAAAAAAAAAAAAAAACCGTGTGAATGTTGTAAGTCGTCTGGCGTATAATTTAAAGTACGTTACGCATTCAATAAAATATAACATAATATGTACAATGTTCAGAAAAACCGGAAGTATATTCATGCATTATTATATCTATATTATTTATGCGTTTGTTTTCTGTTGAGCTGTTGAGATGAATACTTGATATTACTGAACATTATTACTGAGTTGATAAAACTAAACATGCACCTATACAGAGAGGATCTACGTATGACAATGAAACGACGGCAGAGATAATACGATAGAGATTTGAATCGATTTGTTCGACGGACGGTTATGTCAAACCGGAATTATAATAAAATACGCAATACATGTACAAATTTGCACGATTATAATTGCAAATTGTGGTCCATAAGATTACTACCTATGGATAGTTAGATAATTCATGTAGACCGGGAAAATGAGAATATATTTTGAACATTGAAGGAGATTTCGAAATATTTAAAAAGGGATTGGCACGTTGAGATGATACATTTTGAAGCAGTTGAAAATAAAATCGCTAGTATCAGAAATTTAGATAACAAATGGTTGTTGCGGAATGTGTAGAGGGGAGTACCTGTACTGTATAATGATATATTATTATTTTACTTGTATTTATAATGCAAATATATGTTACGGTGAAATTATAGTCCGGAAACCCCTTCAATTATATATTCTAACCACCGTTCATTTCACCGTCGTTTTTGGCGGCCTATCGGTAATATAAAACATAATCAATTCGTGCTTACCGATAGAGCTCAGCGACGACTCTTCGACTACGGCCAACGTGCTGTTGTGTATGGTTAGGTGCCGGATGTCCATTCCCAGGAACACGAAACCCTGCAACTTGGGCAGGTTGTTGTGCCTGAGCTTCAGGTAAAATATGACCAGTGACGGCTTTCCCTTGAGCACGGCCATCGTCTTGGATATGTGCTGTAAGTCGGTGAACTCACACAGTATGTCCAGACCACCGTTCTTCTTCACCGTGCACACACACGGTGCAATCTCACCGTGCGTGGGACATTGCTGAATGACCGGGCCGCTGGCGGACCATGCCGGGTCCACGGAGACGGCCAACAGCAGGCCGCAGAACACCAATACCGACGTGGGCACCATCGCTAGCCGGTGGTCGCCATACCTGTAACCGGATATCGGATAACGTGACTGCGGTTTATTAAAGTTTATGGGTATGATTTATTTATATTTAATTATTGTTTAGAATATGTTTAACACCCCAAAGGAGTTCGGCTTACAATAAAGGGTTATACAGTATAAAATCGAAATAAATTTATGATATAATAAATATTTACTACATAAATAAATTTATAATATATAACATGATTTCGAGATGAGCGGGTTTTTGAGCAGGAAATTGAGTTGAATATAAGCGTCTAACCACCTCTCTAACTTAACCCATATGGAAGTATATAATATGGTTAGTGATTCTCAACATATTTTTCACGACAATAACACACTAAATAAAATTAAAATAAATCATGAAACACTTAATACCAATTGTTGATGGATTTTTGAAAAATAATGATTATTTAATGTATTACCGTTTTATTGAAAACTATTATTTACTAATTAGCCAAATACGTATAAAATGATTCACCATAGGCATGCTCACGTCCTTCTCTCCTCTATCAATATATTTATTTAAATTGTAATTTTTGTAATTATAAGTTAATTTAATTGAAGATCATATTTTTAAATGGGTACTTAGGTACATTTCAAATCATTTAAGAAGAGTCTTGAGGTGATATAAAAAACTATTTATTTTATGTTAAATGAGAAACATATTTGTTTTATTGTTAATTGTTAAAAAGGTAATTTTGGATTCTGAGAGGAGCGATGAATGCATTGATTTTACAATGTTGTGTGTTTTTTTTTTGTCTGAGTACACGAGAACGTGTCGAAATAATGCTCCAATTTCAAATTTTAGGAATGGTTTTCGATTCGTAAGTGAATCTAGTTGGTGCATTGGGGAGGTCATTTTTTTAATTTCCTAATAGTTTTCAAAAGCACCGGGAAAAACCAAAAAAAAAAAAAAAATAAGGAAAAACAGGAATTTTTACGCAAAACTAGCTTTCAACCAAATCGACTTTTTTATATGGTTGTAATTCAAAACCTAATCACTGTTAATACTTGCAATTTTCACCAAATGTTTAAGTTAGTGTTATCTATATAAATTATACAGTTAAAATTTTGACTTTTTTTGATTTATTTTTAAACCACTGAAATTTTCGATTTTTATGAGAATTTTTTTTTGAAGTCTCGATGAAATAATTTAATAATTGATTATTTATGTATTATAGGAACGATTTAATTACTGGTATGCGTTTAAAAGTATAAGTCGTACGTTATTGACTTTTAATGCAGATGAGAGAAGATTCTATGTTTTTATTTATTTTGAATAAATTGTTTTAGACTATTACTACGGGATACTCTTAACATAGCATAAAATCTGAGTGTTTTCAAACATTATAATTTTTAAGTAGATTTATTTCGAAATTCAAAACTTATAGTTTGAATAAATTTGTTATCAAAATAAAAAAATGAGGGTGTGAATGGTCGTTGAACCACCCTGTATAACACATAAATAATAGCAAACAATATTTAATTGAAAGTCAGCAGAATGAATACACAACTACGTATAAAATACCCATAACGACTTCAGACTTGGGACCTACTGTAGGGTTTTTAATCCGCGTTAGTACGTGTCGGAACAGTAGTATTGCGTTACAGATAATACGACTCGTGTGTACCATATTATAACCGACTAAAAGGTACGAGAAAAATGTTTTCTTTTCTTCTCGTAATTGAACTTAGGAACGCATATAGGATACACAATGTTATGGTAACTGTAGTCGTGACGTGCTAATTGTCTTAAACAAGGAACACTATTAAAATGTTCGTCACAACATCTCGAGACGTTTATATATCAATATGTCTATTGTTAGTTATGAGTATTGGTTCGTAATTTGAAACGTATTATAGGTTTTATTTACGTAAAACGTGTCTTAAAAGTTTCTACTAAGTTTCTACAACTGCAAGATTATCGGTATCCATATAGTTATGTAGCTAAATTGTTCATCAAGTCGGTCGTAACAATAACTACAATGTTCTAAAATTTCTTCACTAGTAGGTAGATAATTATAATAAAGATGATAGTTGATAAGTAGGTACCTAATAACTAACTTTTGACTCACTCATTAAATACAAGATGTATAGTAAATGGTTTTTAAACAGTTATTCTAAAAATCAGATTTAAAAGTATAATATTATTATATGCTTGATAATCATTGTACTCATATCTACCTAAATTATATGAGCATGGGAATATTACTAAAAAACTATACAGTTTTCTAATTTGCATATAAAACACTCGTTTGATTTTTTTTTTTTAGTTAGATAACGTTTTGATGTATACCTATCTATTTTATATAGATTTTTAATGGCTTAAACGAAATACTTTAAACTTTTGATCGAAACTTTTTGTAATTTATTGTACTTATAACAGTCTGTTTATGACTTGCAAAAAGGCTTACAGACCATTATAGGGTTCGCTACAAATGCTTTTAAACATTGAGTCGATTTAGAGTTTAATAACTATAATAATATTTATATTTTAAGTTCATAAACAAATCTTTTTGGGCTATATTCTATACACATATTTAATATATTTTAAGTTCAGGAGAATATTACAGAGATATATAATGTTTGAAAATATATTATTGTAAATATTTTTATAGGATTTTATTTTATATATGTTTATAAGTATGTTTTGAACATATTATTATGTAATTTATATTCAAAATAAATCGTGAAAATTGTAGTTTATGAGAAATGTTGTACTTTTTGATATCTATCAAATATATAACAGTATAATTCACTTATCTTTGCAATAGGTCCCGAAAGAGTTGAAAAATGACAATAAAGACGGAACTCGTTTACCACGTCATGTGCAACGTAAAATTTAAATATTTTACAATACATGAAGAAGCTTTTAGGGGTGTTGAAGAAGATATTTTTTTTATTGATTAATTGTACTTTTATAGGTTATTTTATATGATTTAGAAATATATTATATTTTGTTTGTAAAAATACTGCAGTTTTGTTTCATGGAATTTATTATAGAAAATGTGATTTAATGTTTCTAAAAGGATGAATTGTTTATATGAATGATGCGATTTATTTTTAATTTTTTTTTGCTGTGAGCTCTCAAATCCAATTGCATATTATCTTTTATTTTTATTATTTCAAATGGTACAACTGGGTTTTCTGACCTTTATGTGCTATCTTATTCCTTTGGGGTTTATACTGAATTACACTAGCTGTATAGTAACTAGAGTGTTGGAAATTTAAACTTAACACATTATATTCTTGTTGCGTCTTAGCTTGAAAAAAAATTAAGTTTTAAAATTGTTTTTTTTTTTCACAAAATTATTGTGTGCAGGTAACTTTTATGTAGGTAATCATGTCATGTAAACGTCTTAATCAACTGAATACAATTTTACACAAGATATTAGACTATTTGACATATAATTAAACTAATTTTTATTATAACTGAAATATATTTAATTATCGTTCATTATAAATATCATTTTTTTTAGATCAAATAATTAATTTAGTAATAATAGTATTTTTGCTTATTTTCATTAAATAATTAACCATATTATTTGTTTTATATAGTCTTAAAACATAATTTTAGATTTTGATTTTAATTACCTATTTTAATTAATTAAAATATTTATTACAATACATGTATAATATATATATGATCTACCTATCTTGTATGAAAAGTTTTTTAAGTATCGAATGACGAATAAATTTATAAGAAAAATATATCACAAGAGTTGGATAACTTTAAAAGAAATATATTTCAACTGTCAAATTTTGTTAGTACTATACGATAGATTAACATGTTATGATTAATATTTAACGTGGCATAAAATATATTTGTAAAGTCGATACTTTTGATAGGTAATACAAATATAATACATATTATACATTTTATATTTATCGAGTAAGACAGATAATAATTTTTACGATTTGTATTAGACATTTATTAGAGTGTTCTACGTTATACCCATTTTTAACAATTTAGGAATCACTAAATAAAACTTTTATTTCAATTTATGTGTTCGTCAGGAGTTTGAATTGTAATTTGCATACTTTGCACGTCTGGCTCACCGCAAACGTTTTGTACGTGCATTGTAAATATATAGAGAGAGACGTCTGCCAAACCATCGATTTTCTTACTTTAAACATGGTAGTAATATTAAAAATTGTAAAAAGTATATGTAATATAATATATATTTGGTAGTACCTTCATATAAGTTGATATGCATCAATGTTTATCATATAATCAATCACGATAAGAAAAAAAAATCAATGACTATTATTAGGTAAAATTTAACCCAAAATCACATAGCATATTATACAATAAAAGTTTTTGCTGTAAAAAATTCGGTTGATTTTTATTAATATGACGTATAATTTGTAAAATTAACACGTATTAAATGCCAAAAATAGAAAAAATATACGTATAATATTTACAAGATCGCAGCGAATATTGAATTACGTTATTAATATTTAATATAAATATAACTTTATGTTATAAATTATAATATATTATTTCAATGAGTATTGATTTAGGCACCTGCTTATAATATATCTGTATCACCATAATGTGACATTTTATTCCAGTTTTTCATCATTTTTTCTTGTGATTTCTAGAGTTATTGTAATATTAATAAAGAAAAAAGATAAAGTAACTTTTTGATCATAAAGTTTTAGATTTTTCTCTATGAAAATATACTTATCTACCTTATTATCTCTATTTATTACGATAATAAATTGTACGTTGTTGAGTGCCTACAAATAATAAATATAAATAAAATTCATTATTCAAAAATTTTAAATGTACGATTTATTCAATGTATATATTGACATTTTCGTAGTAATTATTCGAAATATACTTTTATCAAATAACACTGTGAAATAGGTTTTATATTTTAGATTCTGAGCGGAGCGATGAATGTATTAATTTTACAATGTTGTGTGTTTTTTTTTTTATTTTTTTTTTTTGTGTATCGAAATAATGCTCCAATTTCAAACTTTGGGGGTGGTTTCCGATAGAAAAATGAATCTAGTTGGTGCATTGAGTAGGTCATTTTTTAAAACCAAAAAAAAAATTAAGGAAAAATAGGAAATTTTACACAACACCAGTCTTCGACCAAATCGATTTCTTTATATGGTTGTAATCCAAAAATTAATCACTGTAAATACTTGAAACTTTCACCAAATGTTTAAGTTAGTGTTATCTATATACATTATACAGTTAAAATTTTGACTTTTTTGATTTATTTTTAAACCACTGAAATTTTTGATTTTAATGAAAATTTTTTTTTGAAGTTTCGATAAAATAATTTTGGATGACCAAAAAATTTTGAAAATTTAATACAAGATTTTCCATAAGTTTAGCTTATAATAATTATAAAAGTACTTAAATTTTGATGTATTCTGGCCATTAAAACATAAATCACCTTTTTCACCAACTACTGAAAATTATAATAAAAATATATATTATAATAAATTAAATTTTACAAGTTATTTAGATTGGCGTTTTCTTTAATTGATTTAAATTTCAAAATATTTTGACTTTTTTTGAGCTATTTATAGACAACTGAAATTTTCAATTTTTCTGAAATTTTTTTTTGAAGTGTCGATAAATTTTTTTTGGCCCAATTAAAATACTTGAAAATTTAATACAAAGTTACTCATAAGTTATTCTTATAGTGATTAAAAAATTATAAGAATACATAGGCACAATTTTTTTTTTATTAGAATTTGAAGTTCAAATATTGACAAAAATTCGTCAAAACCATGAATAATTGCAAATTATTTTGTAGGTATAATTCATAAAAATGTTTGTATAAGTAGCTAAGAGTTGAAAATTCAATACGAGATTTTCCATAAGTTTAGCTTATAATAATTATAAAAGAACTTAAATTCTGGTATATTCAGGCCATTAAAACAAACCAGCTTTTTCACCAACCATTTGAAATTATCTAGCTAGGCTGACAAATCATCTCCGTTCAGAATTTTTTGTATACAATGATACCTATCATTGGATTCAAATTTAACACTCCTAAATAATAATGATTCATACGGCACCTAATGTACAGCAGAGCGGTATCCACTTACCAACTTTTTTATTTTCGATTTCCTCATTTTAACTTTCAATTTATGTCTATTTTTTAAATTTAACAATTTTAGAGATACTGAGCTTTATATTGTATAAAAAATTTCACAGTCGAACTTCGAATATTTTGCTGTTAATAGTGAAGTTCACTTAATCTATTATGCTACTATGTCTGTTATAAAAATATTTAAGTTACAATTATAAAGTGATGGAGACGATTTATTGTCCCAGCTATAGGCAATGGGATAACACAGGAAAGTAAAAGTGACAACATTTTATCGTCCTTTTAGGATATCAATTATCAAGAACTGATTACCTAGAATCATAACTTTACTTTATAAAAACTTGACAGAATTGTAAATGATTGGAAATAAGTACTAATAATTATAATAATAATGTTTACCTTATTTTAAATGGTAGGTAACCATAGTAACTATGCTTAGTTACAGCCAGGGCACCAAAAAATATCTAAACTTTGTAATGTAACGCGTATAATTTATGACTTATGTTAATACTAAGTCTTTTATTTTGCGCGTGCATGTACGATTTTCTTTTTTTAGAATACTGATATAATGTTTTGGGTGTCGTCCCATTCAAATAACTAACGAAATGTTAACAACCTAAACAAATTCTGGTCTTGTGATCTAAGGTTAACTTTCAAATGATAAATTGCTATTTCATAGCAATTTAATTCAAAGTTAGGAAAGAATGGTAATAAAATGTAAAATAAAAAATTCCAGTATAGTAATTCTCAAAAGTTACTTTTTACCTCTTTAGATTTATTAATTTAGTCTGCAGTTCAGTTTTAGTGCAGTTAGTCAATGGGCGAACTCTGTCACAATATCAAAAGATATTACACATATTATTATGTTTTATGTATCACGCTGTATACATGCTAGAACTCTGTTACAGCGAAATGGTTATCTTTAGCTTGATCGTAAAGTAAAACAAGAAAAGAACCCTATTTTATTTCATATTTTATACCGAGCTGTATTGAGAAATCCTTTTGTATTGCACGCAGGTAGTAAATTTTCAATGGATGGCCGTCAAGGTGGCCCAAAGGGGAACAATAACCATCTTTATTTCAAAACACCACTAGAATAAATAATATTATAGTATATTTTGTAGAATTCATTATTTCTGAATATTTAATTGTAATAATAAAATAATAATTAAAAATTGTAGACATGCATACCTACAATATATCGTTCAATTACGTTTATTTAAATACTTTTTTTTACTTCAATGATATTTAAATTTTTATTTGAATAATAAGCTTTTTTTACGCTGTCTTTTCGTTTGTGTAAGTTAAGTATAAATGTTTATTATATAATAAATTAATACGTTTTTAATTTAAATAGTTTATGGGGTATACTACTTATAAATAAATAGATTCTTTTAAAAGCAACCAAATTAAGAAGAATATTAAAGTTTTAGGAAATATTATATTATTTGTACCACAAGTGTTCTTAAAAATGCTGGTTTACTATTCCACTCATCAAAGCTCTATATATTTTAAGCCTAATAACTTATTAACTACCTTCGTCCTACATGTTTAAAATTTTATTTTTGTAAAATTTACTACTTATAGAAATAAAAAATATGAAAGTACATTATTTTCTTTTAAAAATGTTGTTTTAATAACTATTTACAACTTAAAATTATCTAAAATAAATATTTCAAAAAAATGTTAAGACGTTTAACATTTTTAGTTTTAAGAGAAACTCTGAATGTATATTTGAGTGTTAATTATAAACAAATTTTTAACGTTCATTTTAATAAAATGGACTATATTATAATAGATCACTAACTGTTAAAGTGCTTCTATTGGAAAGTATCTTTTTTCCGTATTTCCATCACTCTCACCATAAAGTCTTTTATCATTTACTCGTATTGTTTAAAATAAACAGATTGTGGAAACACATATTTTAAGTTAAAATAAATGATACGTATAATTTTTTTATATCTGAGTAAAAGTGTTATTTGCTGGCTTTTCGAATATTAACAACGAAAAGTTATCTAATAAGATCATCCATAATATCCTAGCTGAGAATTATTTTGAACAATTGAATCAAGATTAAATTAAAAATCAATAAAATAAGAAAACATTACACTGTTGATTATTATAATAGTATAATATAATAGTAACAGGTAAAACTTTAAAATGAACAAATGCGAGTGCATATGTAAAATATATATTATGAAGGCTTATTAATCAGCGATTTCCGTGCATGATTAAAATTTTAACAGAATGAAAACCGCGAATTGGGTCTCGTTTCGTTTGTATTTAGGTACCTATGTATACATTATGCGTTTATTATTAAAACGTGGAATTTATCATTCAAAAAGTTTATAAAGCTGTCTAGACC
>VUJU01001598.1:0-52845 GCA_009835225.1 Aphis craccivora
ACATATCATTTTTTTTTTCTTTACCTCATATATAAAACCTACTTATTGTACAAAAAAACATGTATAGATTGTAGATTTCTTCAAATAAATATAAAAAAAAAAAAAAACTCCAGCGATACATTATAATAATATAATACATATATAAATATCTATATTAATACGTTCGTTTTTGTCACTTTTTAAAAAATTAATTTGAACAGTTTTTCGTAACACGAGAAAATGTTAATTTTAGCACCGGCCAATGTGAATCACGCAGCTGCCGCATGCTGAGACTTAGTCTTAATAAATTCAATCTGTAATTATAAAATATGTAAATACCCAGTACTCACTAAATATGGACAAACTCCGTGTGTTGCTGTTATAATGCTCATGCAGTCATGCTCTACGCTCAACTATATACGATATAAATATATAATATAAATAGATATATACACATTTATGATTTGTTGTTCTTTGAATTATTATAATTTATAATATTATAATATAGAATAAGATGTCCAACGAGAGTATTATGAATATTATGATTTACATGTTGAAAGTGGTCATGTATAAATTATATATTTATATATATAATATATACCTATAGTCTATAGATTATACTAAGCCACCATTTTAAACTGACGTAGGTATTCTCATAAAAGACACAAAATTGTACAAATTGTAAATCGCAAATATTATTAGTTATTACAATGTAGCATTTAGAGCAGATACCTATAGTTAAATTAAATTTATGGACATTCTAATAACAAGCCTGGTTTATACATAAAGTTCAGTGCTTATTATAATATGTTTTAAGTTATAAGTTTTATTGATTATAATCAATATGGCGTGATCAATGGTCATAAACCCAAGTAATATATACCTATCACCAATGTAGCTATGTAATATGTATATTGTATAGTGTATGGATACTATTTTCTATTGATATTTTATTAAAAAATCATTAAGTACTGCGTTTACAACCGACAGTGTTTGTTTTTTTTCTAAACTAGGTATAACAATTACATTAGTATAATATATAGACATTATGTCCTGAAATGTAACTATACATAAACATTTTAAAAGTTTAATCTTTTATAGTTCCATAATAAATATTCGAATAATATTATTATTATCTATTTATGTATTAATGTTTTTCCTGCAGGACCAGGTGGCAAGTGTAAACGAGTAGGTATTTACGAGGACATAATATACACGGTAATAGTGCAAGACTTCCTTCTGCAGGATATACGACGTATAATATGGTATTTATTTATAATGTATGTATATATATATATTTATATTTATATATATATATGGGTTAAAACCTACCTACTTACTCATTGTTCTGTTCCGTCTTGTGTCATTGATTATCATATCCATCCTAACAACTTGTTCGATGCGAGCATATGATCAATTACATTAATTAAGTATAAGTACGATATAGGTACCTATGGGTGGTTTTATTTTTTATTATTATTACTATTATTAAACAGGTTCATGTTATTATTGTATAGGCACTAACGATATATTATAGGCATGACAATTAATGCGATAAACGTATTATGCAAGTTATAGTGATATTACATTGCACGTACAAACGTAATAGTATATGAACACGGGCTTGTATTATTATAGTCGCATATAGATTTACTGGTAACTACTTGTATATAAATTTTGATACGTGTGTCGTGACCAAGAATCCTACCCGGTTATATAATATTAATTTAAAAGCACTTTTACAGTGTTACTAGACACAATAATATACCCGGCAGTATAATACACATAGGTATACAATATTATGCATAACCTATATCCTATACGGATGAGTACGTAGGTAATAGATACCTTTTATAAATACCAAACGGTTATAACTTATAATGGTTTAAGAACGTAAGGTATCCGTTTTGTATCATCATTCATCTGCCACCGCGGTGACTGGCGTCGAGATCGATGGATTAATGATCTATGCGAGACTTATAACTTATGAAAACGCGATACCCGTATGTGTTATCTCTGTCTTATACACGCGTAACATAATTAAATAATGTTTTGCGCGGGACAACTTTACTCCATTGATATTTACATCAAAATTACCAAAATTGTAAATCACATTGAGATGAACTTTACCTGTGTCCTGTGATATAGCGTTTTAATTTTTTTAATAGTGGTAACCAATAACTATTAATAATTAGATGAAAAAAAACTAAAGTTCTTAAACATTTTCGTTTAATTATTGAAAATTATTTTGGTAATTTTGATTTACATATCGAGGGAGTAAAGTTGTCCGGTGCAAAACACTTTTTAATTATATTACGCGTGTGTAAGACAGAGACAACACATGCGGGTATCGCGTTCTCTTAAGTTATACCAGGGGGTTGACACTTCTGGGAGGCAGGACGATAACAGAGAAGCAGTCGCCATTTTATTTGAGGTTGTTTTTATCAATTTTAGTTAGTGATAAGAAAACCTTCCAAACTACACGTCCACATTTGTACAAGTTGGAATATTTTATTTTTAACATCATCAAAACTGAAATTTGTAGGCAAGCAATTTTTGAAGACCAGTATTTCAGCTGTAAGCATACCTATTCAAATATTCATAACATCCTAAAAACAAATGTTAAATTAAGATAGAAAATTTAATATTAAAAATTAATTTCAAATTATATGCATTTGTTTTGTATTTTGTTATATTTGTTTTGCATTTTGTTATATTTATTTTGTATAATACCAATGTACCTACATGTAATTCCATAACTTAACTTTTTTATTCATGTTTAACTAAAAAAACAATAATTAAATATGAAATATGTGTTATAAAGATGAGTTAGAGTTTCAGATACTTTCCTATATCCTATTTCATTAACCAATTCATAGAAAATTATACCACATAACATAAAAAGTAAACATAAAGTAAAAACACTAAAAACTACAGAATCAAATTAAAATAATGGCAAACAAAAATCAAATAGAATTTCTGACTTCTGTTGAAGAAATTTGTTACATGGACGACGGACGAGTGGTTTGGAAGGTTGAATTGATAAGAACTATCTAAATTAAATTTTGGACTGATTTTTTTTTTTTTGGCCATATGTTACAATGTAATTTGTTATCAGTGCCCATTCTGATTATTCTATTCTGTGGTTATACGTCTCGTATAGATCATTAATCCATCGATCTCGACGCCTGTCACCGCGGTGGCAGATGAATGATGATCCAATACGGATTTAACCTACTAAATTAAAACACTTACCATTTTTCCCCATCATTAATAAAGTTCACATAATATTATAATATTAACAGTCAAATATAATTCAAATATAAATATTAAAGACTAGGTATGTTATGTTTACACATATAATCCCAAATATTGGGATGCCTTTCAAGTTGTGATAGTATAACGTTGAATGAAAAGATTCTGGATAATTATTAGTTCCAATGTCTGACCTAAAAAACAATATACTGTGTGTTCTCATAAATGTTATGTAGGTGACGATTTATAGAGTGAAGAAGATTTCTTACCCAAAAACAGTTATACATGCTGCACCAATTTGATTAAATCGACATTTTTTGAATATATCCAATTAAAAAACTTGCAATCGTTCTGATATCTCTTCGATACCATTGGCATATTCAATTATAGCATTAAACCCTTCAAGCATAGCAAATTGACACTCAGGCTGTATTTCTGCTAGGAGATGTGGTAAAGCCATTACCTAAAAAATAATACAAACAATAAAGTCTAAAATGAGTACCTATTTAAATAACTTATTAAATTACCATTCTTAGTACTCGATGAGCCTCTGGAATATTCTGAAATAAGTGAAAAACACTATTTAAAGTTCTCTGGCAGTATCGAATAACAGCCTGTATATATAAAAAAAATACATACATAAAATATATTTAAAATATTAAACAACATACAAATAGAATACAATAATGAATTTATTATAAAATCAGAAGGCATAAGAACTTCACAATTTTGGAATTTATTAGCGTATTTCATACTTGACAGTAGTGAAACCAGCATCTTTGCAGATTGCTTTCTCTTTCATAATCTGTAATTATATTCAGTTGAGCATAATTAATGGAAAAACACTATAAACAATTTGGAAGAGCGATTCATATGTTGCTTGTGTTATTTTCGATGTCAGAGCATACACCATTGGAAAAGTCTAAACAAAAATATTAAAAAAATTAACTTAAACTATGCATTAAAAGAACAAAACAACTTAGTTAAATGTATTAACTTACAACATTTTTAAAAAATATGTGAAAGGTCAGCAACCTTTATTAAACTAAGGAGGACGTTTTGGTACCGTTTTAAAGGTTTCATCAATTCCCGCAATTTTGACAGATTGAAGCTCATTTTTATACTTTTAATGGCATTAAAACTAAAAAATACCATCCCAACAGTTTCTCCCTCAGCTTCAAATAGTTGTTGATAAAACCTTATTACATATAATTGATTTAATGTAATTTTAGATATTTTCATTAAAAAGATAATAATTAGTCCTATACTCCTATACTATCTTGAGGTGGTTGCTGCAGGGTTGATGCATATGCCGTATTATTTAGAATAACTGCCAACTCTTCAATAGTGTCTGGATTTGGTGGACGACGACTTTGACGCATTATTTTTACACTTAAATACTTGAGATTGGATAAATGTATAATTTCTTTCATCATCTGGGTTTCTATAACATATAAAAATATGACTATATTTTCTATAAAAAAGTTACATACTAACGAAATCTAACTTACGCAATTATTTCATTTTATAAATATTTCGTATCGAGTTCGGCATTCCTCCAAAACTTATTCCTGCCATTCCGATACTTCTCCTTAAATGGACCATTGGAATATTAACTATTGGTGGATTATGGTTATGGTTTAGATTAGTCCATTTCCAATTCTCATTCATGTCCGCACATATAATTGCTGTAGTTGGACAAAATTCAGTTCTATTTGTTTAATTTTCACATACCAAATAACTAAATATTTAAAAAATATAAACAGATAATAAAATCTTTATTTCTGACATATTGCTGCACTTACATTTTATTGTTCCTGCTCTTATTTTTGTAATATCTATAGCCTAAATTATCTACATAGACTAAAGATTTAAGTTGAATACCAGGAAATTTTGAATAAGTCGATATAGCTTCCTGCTGTAAAATGCTTACATTTTCATCGTGATCTGAAAAATTAATAATGGTAGTTGATAAGTATATAATAATTGCATTGCATTTACATAATTAAAATATTATATAAGTACAACTATAATATAATAATAATTAATAGGGTTGTGAATTTAATGCACTAAGAAACCTTAAAAATGAAATATAAAATGCTAAAAATTATAGTATAAAATGCACTTAAAATGGTTTTTAATTTAATTTTTATATATTTATATTGGTATTATAGGATGTCATACATTAGTACATAACATTTTACATGCATACAAATGTGTTTTTTTTTTTAAAAAAAAGAACAAAAAAAAAGGAAAATGTTGATTGAATTAGAATTTCACGTGAAACCATTTCGGTTGCAAGACACTTGGCGAATACAGTGGTTTATATCTCTAAATCGATGTATTATTATTTGCGGAGGTCTTTGAAAATTTTCGTGATGTCTGTACGAAAACTTACAACCTAGATGCTGCTTACTATTTCACCGCACCCAGGTTAAGTTTTTACGCGATACTTAAGTTCACAAAGAAAAAGTTGGAGTTGTTGTCAGTGTATGACATGTTGTTTAGTTGTTAATGCTAGAGAATGGTTAGTATATAAATATTATTTTTATTTTTAAAAATGTGCATATAATAATCTTACATATATTTTTATAGGTATTCGTGGTGGATTGGTACAGGCAAGCATGAGACATGCAAAGGCTGATAACATAGACCCCAGACTACGACGAGACTAAGGATAAATCGTGGATAATATAAGAGGATTGTAAATATATATATTTTTCAAACTTAAAGTTAAAACTTTTTATACTTGTATGGGTGGGCGATGTCAGAGTACATGCCTTACGGAGACTTCAAATGGGTTGAATCCAACTTGAAGGGCCTGAGTGACATGTCACCAACGTCAGATACAGGGCGAGTATACGAAGTTGATGTCTCATACCCACAACATTTACACGATCAACATAATGACTTACCTTTTCTACCACATAATAGTATACCACAAGGCTCGAAAGTAAAAAAATGAATGGCAACTTTTCAGCAGAAAAAGAATTATACTGTTCACTACAAAAAACTACAGCAAGTGATACAGAATAGTTTAATTTTATATTTTTCTTATTTTATAGGTCCATAGAGCTTTAGAGTTCAGTCAGTGTGCATGGTTGGCAGATTACATTAGCTTAAACATTGAGATAAGGAAGAAGGCCAAAAATGCGTTTGAAAAAGATTTTTTTAAATTAATGAATAACGCTGTATTTGGTGTGTCACTTTATACTATTTATTTTATTTAAACATTTTTAATAACATTTTGTTTTTCTAGGTTAAAACAATGCAGTCAAAACGGAAAGAAATGAAAATGGAATTGGTGTCAGATGAAAGGAAGCTGCAGAAATTAATCAATAGATGCATTAGATGTAATGAAAATCTCAACGCTGTAGCGCTTGAGAACAAGATCATTACTTTTGGCAAACCTATCTATATTGGTAAATATACTTTTTTAATTTTATAGTATACAATTATATTATACATTTATTAACACGTGTATTATCTGTAGGATTTGCACTTTGCAGTGCTTGATATTAGTAAAACATTAATGTACGACTACCATTATAATACCACACAGAAGCACTATGGGAATAGGATTAAACTTTTGTATACTGACACAGGTAAATATATTAAAACTAATCTCTTGTATATAATATATTAATTTAATATCAATATAACAGATTCATTGATATACCTTTTTCACACCGATGACTTTTATAATGACTTATTTAACAACTCTTAAAAACGATTTTTAATTTTTTTAGCTACAATAAAAACAACTCATTAGGAACCTTGTATTAAATTTTCAATACTTTTTGGTCATCCAAAAATTTTTTATCGACATTTTAAAAAAAATTTCTCAAAAAAATCGAAAATTTCAGTGGTCTATAAATAACTCAAAAAAAGCCAAAATTTTTTGAAAATTTAACTATATAAAGATTACACTGACATTAACATTTGGTGAAAATTTCAAGTATTTACAATGATTAGTTTTTGAATTACAACCATAAAAAAAATCGATTTGGTCGAAAACTGGTTTTGCGTAAAAATTCCGGTTTTTCAGTCATTTTTTTTTTTTTGTTTTTCTCGATTTTTTTGAAAACTGTTGGAAAATGTTAACTTTTGACCTCTATAATGCACCAAGGATATTCACTTTTACATCGGAAACCACCCCCAAAGTTTGAAATTGGAGCATTTTTTAGACTAGTTATGCTGTACACAGACACAAAAAAAAACACACATCATTGTAAAATCAATACATTCATCACTTCGTTCAGAATCTAAAAAACTATAGTGGTTATTTATTTATATTTATTTAAGTATACTTCTACGTCTACCAAACAAGTAAACTATTTATATAGTTATATACTTATATTATATAGTTTACAAAAGTTTAAGATCTTAATCGTCTACAATAACAGTGTTGATAACAACGCAATCAGCTGAACAATTCTTTGGTAGTAGTGTAGTATAAAAAAAATGGTGTGGTAGTAGTTGTCTACTTCTACAAGACGATACAAGATGATACAAGACGTATCGTAACACTCGTAGCGGTATTACTACGTAATTCGTAAGTAGACACAAAATAAATACACAGAGTCAGTGCCTAGTGGTATGCTATTGGATATATTATTGTTTTTTTTAAATTTTTATAATTTTAATTTTATATATAAATAATCGTATGGTCGTGAGTGTTTGATGTCTTTAGAATTCTGAATTCTCAGTAAAACGTAACATAAATGGATATATCACATGGAAATGAGGGCTTCTGGTGCACCTCCTCCTTAAACTTTGTATGTAATAGCATAGGCACCGCTGTATAGGCAATTCGTAGTACATGCACCTCTCAAACACCGAATAATAACTCCATATAGGCAATCCACAACACACATAAACCCAACACTACCGCTAGATCCTACACGTAACCGACTTATATTTTATGCCTTCCCCTTCAAATACATTAACCCCCACTTTTTGAAGAAAATAGTATATATAATATTCTGATTTCGACTGAATAGGAGACTTGGCAGTCAAATATTTTACTCCAATTATATTTCCTTTTATTTACACACATACACACACACACACACACATATCTAAAAATATTATATCTACTATTTTCAGATTATAATGACATTCAAATAAATATAGCTAAATCATACGTTTTAATCAAAACTGTTATACTTAAGAAAATTGTATTTTCTCGTGTTATATGGCAAAATGTATAATCAATAAAATTCAAATTCACAGTAGAATTACCCTCATAAGTAAAACACCACCTTTAAAATTAAAAAAAAAAACCATAAAGAGGTGGTACCACCCATGTTGGGAATCACTAGTTTAACCTATGTAAACAACTATAATACTATCAACTTTTTTTAATACAAATCAAAAAAAAAACCATATATAATATTATAATATGCATTTATTAAGTTTTCAGATCTTTATTTAAGTATATTTAGACTCATCAAAGTAAAAGAGTTCAAATGATACAATTATGATTTTAAGTATTCTTATATTATAATATAATTTATAATAACATTAACTAATTGCCATCTTTGTAAAACAAATGCCAAAAAGTGAATTTTAAACTATTTGAATAATGTGTTAAATACATCACATATCATACTATTATATTGTATATACACTATTGAAATATTGTACTTCAAACTATTAGACAGTAAATAATAATGAATATTTTCCAAGCATATTATTATATATTTTCACAACTTTAAATTATTTTGAATCTAGTTATAAATCACAATTCACAGTTATATAATAAAAATAATTAATAACTAAATAGTAAATATGCATTAATAAAATAATAATAATAGTATCAACATATTAAGGCTAAAAAGTTATGTTTTCATAGATAAATAATATGGTTTTTGTTTCAGTAAAAAATTTATTTTAAAAACAATCATTATACATTTATTTAATAATATAACTGGAGTAAATTAAATAACTGTTTTTTTTTTTTTTAATATTTTATTATTATTATTATTCTTTCTAAGATATTTACTAAATACAACCATGTAATGCATGAGAGTATTTACATGTATATGATGCATTTAGTCATAAATTAAATTACACTTTTTTGACTTAAAAATCAGCAATAAACCTTAAGCTTAAATAAATTTAATTTAACAGTTTGGAATATATACAGGAATAAATGGTAATCAATAGAATTAACTAAATGGAACGATTACTTTTTGTTTAAGTTTTTTGCTAATGCAAACCCAATTCCAACAACAGCACTAAGGCCTAATGCTAAAGCTCCAGCCACAGCCATTCCTTTGTGTGCATCTGAAAAAGTTTAAAAATAATGATTTATAACACTTATGAGTAACGAGTATATAGTTATAGTATATTTTTTTCTTAATTTCTTATTACAAAAATTGAAAATTTTCTAATAAAAAAATAAAAATAAACATGTTAAAAGACATTAATGATTATGATCAAAATCTATGGCATTTCTTGGACATTATATGTTAATGTGTGATTGACTAGGAAAATCCTATTTATAGAAAACTAATTCTGACTATCAACATATTATTAAAATGATTTATTTTACATATTCCTTAAATTTTAGAAAATATATAAAATATTTATAAACTATTAATATTGAATTTAATATAATACTTTTTTTTTTTTAGCAAATGAGTCTTGAAGAGCATTTTTATTTTTATTGATTTTAAACTTTATTATAACTATTGTGCATATGAAAGTAATTTAGTTAGTTTAGTTTATACTAAATTAAACAATATTATACAATTAATTTTAATGCAATAAAAACTATACCAATGTCCTATGGTTCAAGTGCAGTCATAGCTTTTGTTTGCATTCCTTATTAAAGAATTAGCATCAACAAATATACCCGACAACCTTAAAAAAAAGACTAAAAATATGGTGGTGCCATGACCTCTTACCACAATAACTATACTTACTTTCATCCACACTCTCTCCACCTCTTTTAAGTAATAATTACTAAAATCATGTAAAAGTTCCTTCACAGAAAGAACTCTTCTTCACTCAGTCACTCTTATCGTTTTATTTTTTTTCCCATTCACCATCAAATTCACTTATTGTTTGATTTACTTGTAAGTTGTAACAGACAGATTGAGTATTAAAAAATTAATATAAAAAAAAAAACTACATAACATGTTTAGTAACAAGAGTACTTTATACAAAAATAAATACCTTATTTTCTTTAATTCTCAATCATTAGACCGTAAAAAACGTATAGAACTGACAGAAAACTGATCAGTGATCACGGAAATGGACAATACTATAGGCTAGGTAACCCAAAATAAACTACTAAGCTAGTGCAGTGGCAGAAACGAGGGAGAGCATTGGGCGATCGCCCCCTTCTTGGGCTGTATTTTTTAATTTTTATATTATAAATTATAATATTGGGATGGAATTTACTGAAAACCGATATTTCATTTGTGAAAATCCCCTCCCTTGTGTGACCTTCTGGATCCGCTTCTGGGCTAGTGGTAAGTCGTTAATTCCATTTTCAATGCCTTGGTCTAGTATTGACATTGTGCCGAAGTTAGCTGACAAAATACCACAATAAATTAAGATTATGAGATATTAAATACGAGTCATTGTACAACAAAATAATGTCCTACACTATTTAACCTAACTTGTATTGTAAAATTTGAGTTAAAAATAGTTTAATAGTTAATTATTATTTTTTAGTTATAGAAAAGAGTACCTACAAGACAATTATTTAAAGATTTGGAAAATAAAATTATATAACTGTGTAATATGTATTATACGATTACACATATCAATGTTATAGGGCGTCAACACACAACTTACATACCCAGAGAAAACACCACTGATCAAAATATTTTAAATTATTTTCAAAGCATACCAGATTCCATTTTCTTTTGAATGGTCATCAACAAGTTCCGCGCCTGCATGTTTTCAGGTTGCATGTGTAAAAATGCTTTGATAAATTGAAGAGCCGTACTATATTCCTAAAAAATATGTATTAATATTACAACTATTTAAAATATTAATAAAATTACATAAAACATACTGATCAATAAATTTTATATTTTTAGGAACATTTTAAATAAGACCTTATAGATAATTTATATTAATTTATTTACTTTTTTTTTTTTTTTGAGTTCATAAAACAAAGTATTGCATTTGGTTCTTACTTTAATTCTTGAATTTCCTAATGCTAGATAATAAAGGTAATTTCGTTTAGCTTCTTCATCGTTAGCTTCATGTTTAATCAACTGTTCCAATAATATAAGTCCTTTTCTGATATCAGCTGGATAATTGCTTCTCACCAAGCACCAAGCATAATGAAACTTTGTTTCTTGTGAAACAGTGCCTGTAGTGAGTTGATTATGATATTCTTTTTCAAATTTCTGAAAATTATAAATATTATAAATTTTAATAAAAATGTTATACTAAATTTCTTATGTCTAACAGACTATAATTGTTTTTAATATAAAATACCTAATACAACTTTATCAGACGACAAATATTACAATAAAATATTATGACCTTGAACTTACAAAAAATAAAATTTCAATTTTAAAACATGTTAAGACCATGATAAAAGTTATAAATTGTATTGTAATATTTGGATCCAAACTCACTGTAATAATATAAATAACAACATATAATTAAAACTCGTAATGATAAATCTGTGTCCACTGTCAAAAAATCGAAAAATGTTGACTATGACATTGTAAAGCAACGGGGAAGACAAACAGATAAACAATAACGACTTACCTTTAAATCTTCCATGGAGACCACATCGCTTAAAACGTCTTCAACGTCCATATTTCCAAAAGTTTTCAAATATTCAATCTCCTAACTTTCTAAAACAAATTTAAATAAGTTAAAAACTTCCAACTTTCACACGAACAAAAGTGTGATGGCAGACAACAGAGGAATCATAGAACAAAGATAACTGGGCGAACTGATAGACCTTTAATGATGAGTTAATCCGAATATGACGAAATACCAGTTGTTAATCGAGTACACGTATGACGTATTATCTAACTATGTTTATAATTTTATTATTATAATATTATATTTCGATAAGGTATATTTATACATACAATCCTGACCAATGATAAATATTTTAATGTTATAGTTTATAATATTAGTTATTAGTTTAGTTATATGTTACGTTTTACTGAGAATTCAGAATTCTAAGGACATCAAATACTCACGACCATACGATTATTAATTATAAGTAGGTAATCATGAAAATATAAAAAAAACAATATATCCAATAGCACACCAAAAGGCATTGACTCTGACAGTCTGTGTATTTATTTTGTGTTTACTTACGAATTCGGAATTAATAGCTACCGCTACGAGTGTTACGAATTACGATACGTCTTGTATCAGTATACAGAAGTAAACAACTACTACCACACCATTACTTTTATACTACGTTACTACCATAGTACCATGACTAAATAGTCATGACTACTACCACAGAATTGTTCAGCTGATTGCGTTGTTATCAACACTGTTATTGTAGACCATGATTTAGGTAACATTTAGCCATGGCCCATGGGTTATGGGTAAAATCTTAAATCGTTTTGTAAACTATATTAATAGTTTAACTGTTTGGTAGACGTAGAAGTATACTTAAATAAATATAAATAAGTAGGTATATTAAAATTTATAATGATAAGAATATGTACATGGTTACCAAATAGTAATTGGCGGAAACATCTTTTCACAGAAATAAATTTAAATTTAATAGAAAAAATTTCGGCGAAAACGGGACATGCCCGTATACACATATATATATATATATACATTAAATGAGTTTTCATTTTATTATATACATTTTAAATATTCTGTTATTCTGTAGGTATGTTACTCGACTCTTTGGACTGTATAAATGTGTAATAACTAATAATAATAATGTGAAATCAGAAATTATAAAGGTTTATGAACTATAATTTTAATTAATGCAAAATGAATAACAATATGGTAAAATAAATATTATATTATAACCTCTGACTTATACTATAATAACCATATAATATTATTAGTGCCTAGATTATAAATATATTATTATAATGTGATGAGTTATTTTAACCTCTACAGATTACAAAAACTGTAGTTATGTAGATATAAGACTGTATAAGAGCCAAGGCCCAAGAGGTAAACAAATGGAAAAAATTATAAAATTATAAATGTAAAATAATTTTAAGAAATATTAATAATTAGTAATTACCCTACAAACGTATAATATCTACAATTTAAAATATATTACTTTTAATCTAAATCATAGATTAATTAATATACTAAGTATATTTTAATCTATGCCTATAGTAGCCAGTAGGTAGTACCGAAATTAACATTTTTTGGTATTAGCAATCCCAAATTAAAAATATTTGTTATTGACTGGCAGTCAGTAAATTACAAATACACTTAAAACAGTTAAATCTAAGTACCTATACTACCTACCTAGTTTTTAAAATAATATTATGACATTGCTTAGTTATATTACCTATTAATAATTAAGTAGATATTATATATTAACTTTTGGATTCTGATCGGAGCAATGAATGTATTGGT
Source organism: Aphis craccivora (assembly GCA_009835225.1). Classification (NCBI taxonomy): domain Eukaryota; kingdom Metazoa; phylum Arthropoda; class Insecta; order Hemiptera; family Aphididae; genus Aphis; species Aphis craccivora. The sequence continues at coordinate 13,795 of VUJU01001598.1, forward strand.
TTTATAATGATGTTTTATATTTTATATGTATAACATGTATATGATTAATAGTTGAAAGATTTCCCAATATACCATTTTTATAATTGAAAAAAATATTCAAGAAAAAACCACAATTTTTATGTAAACAAAAATTAATAACTACGTAGATAACCAGATAAGTAAATACTAAGGTGTTTGAAATTTTTCCAAAATATGTTAATTATAATTTTCTATTTACAATATAATTTTCAAACTGTTAAGACTATTTTTAAGATTTTTATAAGCACAAAACATTTTTTTTTTTTTATAAATATCGATTAAAAATTAGGTATATTCAATGAGCAGAAGTTTTTGAAATTAATACAAATAATTCCTTCAGTTTTAATTTATCAATTAAAAAATATGGAAAAACTGTAGTAACAATATTTTCTTATTTTAAAATTAGAATTTTTACATTCATTAAAAAATTTGTATGTATACCTTTGATTTGGAAATTTAAAATAAATTTCCTCATAAGTAATTTATACTAAAACCATACAATCTAAAAAATATACCTATAACAATTTATTTTTTAAAATACTTATATTAAGTTCAAATATGGACGTATTTATTTACCTATTTAATCGATAAATAACAATATTCATTATTTTGTTATAACTTATAATAAAAAACTATTTTAAATTTTTTTAAATACCTACCTACATATAAATAGGTATTTGGTACATCCTGACATCCATATTTGAATATTTCCTACTATATTTTGTTACAAATTTACAATATTTATTATAAGTATTATTTATTATTATAACAGATTGAATGAAAACATATACCTTTGTTATTGATTTTGCTGACAAAAACTATAAAATACCTAATTAAAATGTAATACCTTTTTCAAAATCTTAAAAATTTTATTTGTACAATATTGTCATATACACTTACAATAATTATAATATATTTAATATTTAAATATGTTATCTTTAATCTTCTATATTCGTAATCTACGGTGGTCAATGGTCGTATTTTGAAATGTATACCAGTTTTGCTATCATATTATTATAATGTTGTTATCATTACGGTTTATCTATATCACGAATCACAATCTACCTATATGAATAAAAATTTTAAATAGGTACCAAGACGGATACTGGATAATATTAATATTAATATATTATATTGATAGGTAACTACTAAAAAAAGTAGGTATTTTAAGTTATTCTATGGTGATAATATATCTAATAAGTAATAAGTAATAGGTAACATTTTTTTATGGTGATTCCAGAGGTTCCAGTATTTCAATATTTTATTATTTTGATAGGAATCATGCCACTTGGAATTTCCTATGCTTATTCAAGTAATTTTTGTTAGTGTATGAAATACGATTTAAAACTTCGTAACGAATAGTCTCATCGTTTTTGACACATCTCTATCTAAATTCTATTGAAAATGGAGACAAGTGAAACGACTAATACTTCGAAAAACGACGAAAATAAAATTAAACAACGGTCAACAGAAAAAGAACAAATTGTGCGAGAACTAATAGAAATGGGATTTTCCAAATTACTAGTTATGAAAGTAATACATTTTAATATTAATTGGGATTTGTACATAAATTTAAATTTTAAAATACCCATTTTAAAGTTTGTAGATAATGCTGGTGATGTACCTAAAGACATAATTGTTGAACAATTGTTAACCACAAATTCAGAGCCTATCGAAAATATACCCGTAGTAGAAGATGATGGTGATCAATTATGGGAAGATGTTACTGCATCTATTAAAATGGTAATCGTTATAAACATTGGTTTGAAAATGAGTGTTGGGAAGATTGCTTCACAAGTAATTGAATATTGTTTATAGTTAAGAGTTAAGACTGTAATTTGCTCACATAATTTAAGTATTAATTAAATAATTTATTTTAATTACAAAACATGTTTATAACTTACATTTTTAAAATTGTGATGTTTTGATTTTTCTGTATTGTAGGCTGCTCATGCTGCATTAGGCTTGTATGAAGTGGTTAAAGAACGTGCAGATCTAAGCACTGATTTAATTAGTTGGAATGAACAAGGGTAAGATTAAAATTTATATTATATTATATAAGACAGTTGTTCTTAAACCTGTATAGAACATAATAAATAATACCAGGTACATAATAAATAATACCAGGTACACAATAAATGACCAATAGAATAAAAAATAAATGTCCAGAACAAGACCACTGATGAAAGATTTAGAAATTTCAAACCCCCTTACCAATACTTTCAAAGTTTCAAATGCATTTTTTTTTTTTACCAAATATCTCACATATGTTCAGGTTAGAACCACCGATAGAACCTCTACAGACAATAGTTTAAGATCTGCTAATGCAGGGTATATAAATGATTTACAACTTATCATCATACCTTAAATTCCAACTTCAAAATTATTTGATATTCTTAATATATTAAAATTAATAAAATGTATAGTCTGAGTTAATTCTCTTATTTGAAAGTTATTTCAATTACATTAAAAACAAACTTATAAGAACTTTTAAGTTACTAATTCAAAATATAAAAAAATGTAAATAAATTTTCCTCCAAAAATAATTGAATGTTTTTAAAATTTATCAAAATCATTTTTATGAAAATCTATTAAAATGGTTAGAATTTGTAGTTTTTAATAGATTATTATGTATAGAAAATAAATTAAGATCCATTTCAAAATAAAAAAAAAAATCATTAATAATAACCACGGTATATTATAATTTACTGTGATAATAACTAATAAGCCTAAAAATACTATTTGTTTCTTGGAAATACATTATACACTTTTATGAAATCTTTGGCATTCACATGAAACTTAAAAAAAAATTTTAAAAATGCAGGCCAAAAATTTAAGCAATCTAACTACAGTAAAATTTCTGTATAGCAGAATAACTTGGGACCGACAATTTTTTAAGCTATAGAGTGGTAGAATTTAATTATTTGAATCGGGACTGGACTATTGACATTTTCCATTATAGGGATTTCTTGAAAAATCTTTGAAATGTTGGTGAACTTTGTACTAAACCAGTTCTTTTTAGTCAAAAAAATAGAGAAATTTCTTCAATTCATATTTAGCAGAGTTTCAATGTGGAGATGAACTAAATTAAAACAATTTATTCACAATACTAATAAAACTACTAAAATAAGACATCAAAATTTTGGTAACGTACATGGTTTAATCAGTTTTATACCTGACAAAATATATTGTATATTTAAATATGTATTATTTTATATTATATTATAGGTAAATTGTTTTACTTTTTCATATTTGTTTGACTATTAACTATGTAGTACATTAGAAATATAGTAAAATTAAATGATAGGCATTAATTTAATATGAATTGTATGAAAATGCTTTTCCAGGCCAGTTTAATTTATTTTTAATTTAACCAAATAATAATAATTCAGTCTGATTATAAAATATCAATACAATATTAATAATAGTTGCATAAGTGATATGATAATAATTGAGATGACTGATAAAGATCTGGAATATATATTACTTTCTCAAGGAGATGAATAACATAGATTTATCAAGCCATTTTTTAGTTAAGTATAATCAATGTAAGGTATACTCTTAGGAAGGTTCTTACTATGTCTGGTTAAATGCCAGTTAAGACTAAGTGGTAGAATTCTTTCATATTTGTATTAATACAAAATAAATTTTGACGGTTAGCATAATTAGACACTAACCAAACATTGTAATAATGGTCCTAAATTAAAATAGGAGAATGTAATCAAATGTTTTTATAAAAAGTAGAATTACATTATTTGAATCGGGACTATTGACATTCTTCGTTATAAGGATTCAGTCTTATAGAGAGGTTTTACTGTACAGTGGAACCTCAATTATCCAGTGTAATGATAGGGAGGGGGTCACACGGATAAATGAAAATCACGTTTAATCGAGACTTTTTATAATGAAATTTTAAAAATTTTGATTCAATTATAATTAGAAATACATACATAGGTAATACACATACAATAATTTTATGCAACAAGTTATTAGAGCTGATATGGGATATAGGGATGAGTTATTAGGTGATTCGATAAATATAATAATTGATGTACAATATTGCTTAACTTCATATTATTATCGTCAAAAATGTCATTAATTTAATTGTCGATATCATGTATTATGTAATATAAAATTATTGATTATAACTATATATATATCTACAGTCCATACTTATTTTTAAATTTTTGGAAGAGTGAGCATGGTTAATCGCAAACACAGATAATCGAGGTTCTACTGTATATGGTTTTTCAGTAATCCTAACATCTTTTTGATTTTATTTCTAATTTGATGTATTATTATATTTGATATATTATATTATATAAATTAAATTCAAACGAATCGTAAATATTCCCTCCACACCACTGCATTTTTTTTTAGCAGATTATTGTAATTCCTAAAAAAGTTAATAATTAACCCATACATAATAACTATGGTCACTGACGGTTTCATAGCGGTTAACATTTTCATATTAATGATAATTACTAAGATTAAGAACTGTTTTCAGAAGTCGTAAAATTGTTGTTGAAGCAAACAACACTAAGCAACTCATTAGAGTGTGTTCGGAGGGTAAAATACACAAGATTCCATTTTTCTGTGTACATGACGCAGGTCTGACTGAAGTGGAACCTAATTCATTCACTGCATTGGCTTTTTTTGGATCCGATCAAGAACTAAAGCCTGTAACCGGAAAACTTAGATTACTAAAATGAATAACTTTTATTTGTTTTAGAGAACATTTAAATCGTTTATTGGTTATATATATTTTATGACTTACAACTAACATTATTAGTTATTAAACTATGAATGTGCTACATGAAAATATAATATTGTATTCAGTTAAAAGTAAATAAAATTGAAAGTTATCTGCTGATATAATAGTTGATTTAAAAAGTACATTATTAATTAATAATATTTAAAAATCAAAATAATTTACCTATTATCATTTAATCTAGGTAATTAGAAACTATAAGGTTTCCTATTTTAAATGAATAATTGAATATGTAATCTAATCTTAACGTTTAATATTATCTAGACAAATAATTAACTACACAATAATCCAAACAAAATAGTAATATTTAGCTTTATAATAGGTACATAATATTATATTATGTATATACACAGTATTGTAAAAAGCATTATACATATTCATTGAATGACATTATATTAATTGCCAACACCTTACAATACAATCTAACCAAACAAATTACATGCCATGGTCAGCCTAAAAGGGATATTTATTTGATTAAAATAAAAAGTACAAATTGCGTTCACACAGAACCTGAGAAATGAATAAATTTCAATATATAATAAAAACAGTAGCATCAGATTTTTTTTTTTAACATGTCAGTCTATTATTATAGGGTTTTAAAGAAAATATAAATAAATTAAAACAAAAATGTATTTGTAGATTATATTATGCTTGCATGAACTTGTTAATTTGGATGATTATGATCATAAAAGAATTTTGAAGCATTTGGATAACGAATTGGACAAAAATCAGGATGAGTATCTAATCCGGATCTTCCAAATGTCCTAATGCGTTCAGTGTACGCATTCTGCACAGCGATGTCAGCTCCAGCACTTGTTATCACTTCTGTATTGATGGCTACGCCTGCTGCACCCATGGCAACTTCCAAATTTTCTAAATAATTTTAATAACAATAAAAATCAGTATAATTTCAAATACTATTTTTTTAGGTTGATTTTATTATACAGTCGAGTCTCGATAACTCAAATTTCAAGTGAGGTAAAAATTAATTTGACAAATGTATTTTTTTAGTTAAAAAATGTAGACATGAACTAAAACAGTAATCATTTACTTTTAATATTAAATTTTTTTATTAATTCCACGCCCAATATTATTAGAAAACAAATAATTGACATCATTACTGGTCAGTAAGATTATGGTTTTTATAATATATCATATTTTTGTTTTAAGTTAGTTAATCTTAACTTAATTCAAATTAATGATCATAATTTATAAGTTTGTAACAAAGGTTCTAAAGTTATAAGAGCTAAAAAAGACAAAAAACAGAAAAAAAATGTAGGCAATTATTAAAATATTAACAATGATGGCAATAAATACCTGTTAAATAATATTGAGTTATTTAGGGATTTCAATATTATTTAAATACAAAAGTTAAGAATAATAATTAAATAAAAATTGTACATATGAAAAATGTATGATATATTAAAATAGGTTGGTATATTAATACTTTTTCTCTAAAGTTGAAGAAATATGTAAAATATACATTTAAAATTCATTATAATACAGTTCAGTTTTGAAAGGTAGGTTATTGTTTAATTTCTATCCCTCCTCTACTAAAAATATTTGTATGATTACGACAATGTTTCATATTTCTTTAAATGATACTACATCATAATAACACAACAACCTTTTAAACCAAATATTAATTAATAAATAATAATATGTAAAATATTATTATAATATATTAATTTATTCTATGCAAGTTAAGTTTACCACCCACATTCATACTGAGCCATAAGATAAGTTGGAACACCATTCTAAGAGCTGAGGCTCTGATTGATTGACACACTATGAGTATTCTTAATAAGGTATGATAATACAGATTTCTAAGTATATTAAACATTAAATGGTGTCAATATGCCATAAAGTTTGATACTAGGGTTTGAAATCGATAACATTACAGGAGATGACGCTTAAATGCGAACAAATTTTTAATGATTGAGTGGATACATTTAACTTTTTTACAGTATATATTAATAATAAAAGTGTAATGTAATTAACTCACTAGCTATGATTTGGGATAAAGACCCTTGTGGTTTAGAACTCGTCACTATCTTCCTGCGTTTGTTAGGCATACCAGACAAATAAGCATCGCTATAAGGTGGCTGTGTTCCTTGACGTCTTTGACGTTGTGAATCTCTTGTTATAACTGGTACCCACTCCTGTAAATTAGAAGTCGCATTAATATTTATTGTTTAGTGCTAAAATATTTTTAATTTATCTCACTGAAGGAACATTGTGATGCCAGTCTTGAGATCCGATAACAACTTCGGGTAATGGTTCATTGATAATTTCAGAAGGTATAGAAGGATTCGAAGATTGTTCTCCATTACCCTACCAAATAAAAATTAAAAATGTACACTATTTCTATTTGAAAAATTGGTCAAATATACAAATAAAAATCAATACTAACCTCTCTTAATATTTGTGCATTTTCATTAAAAGGTACAACATAGTCAACAACAGATAAACTCATCATCTCAAAAGTGGTCATTCTTTCCCAGTAACGGTCAATATTTGCACGTACTTCATCCATTATCAAACGATGTAAATTAGAAGGAAGAGGCAAATATTGCTAAAAGATTAATTTGAACATGATTGTATAGCATACTTTAAAATTAGAATATTTATTAATTACCATTACTGCCGAAACACATAGTCGAAATATTGGGCGGCTGTTACAGCAATAAACTATCAATGATAATAATCCTTCAGCAAATATGGACAATGTAGATACAATATCATTAATGGCTCCAGATCGATCTAAAACATGTATAATATTGAAACAAAGTAAGAGATACAAAAGATTTGGAAATAATAGTGTATATTGTATTTTATCCTTATTTCATATTAAGTAAAACCTTTTCTCCTATGTAAATGTACAACATAGTAAATAATTTAAATTTTGTGTAATTAGTTTCAACATTATATTCAGTAAATTTTATTAAATATCAAGATAAAAACATTATATCATAGGTTTTTTAATAATATTATATTTTATATTTTTTATTAATAATATTTAAATTTTTAAGAAAGTTATGACAAAGCAAAATATTACAATATAAAAATTTTAAAAAAGTAAAAACAAAATGGAAAATACATTTGAAAATATAATTAATACTCTTACCATTGAATTTTTAAATAGATCAATTTATTATTAAAGTTAACTTCACAAAATGCATTATGTTGTACATTAGTAAAATAAAAAACATTTTCGACACTTAGTTAAAATTATTATTTTAATGTGTATAATACCAAAAATATTGATATTCAGAAAATATTTAGTAATAAAGCATGATAGGTTATTAATACACATTACACAGTTAAATTATTTAAATATAATATTAAAAACAGACATTTAATATTATTTTTTAGATACTTTAGTTTGTTTACTTCCTAGTAATGTGTATAAAAAAATCCGGTGTTAAGATTAATTATTTATATTGTTTAATTCAAAGATAAAATGATATAAAATATTATATAGTTCTATATATTATGTATATCTAGTTATTAAGTAATAACTAACTTAATCCTACATTTTGAAATAACCATGATCGAGGAACATTATAAACACCATTTAGTAGTGATTAGTATCATTAACAAGAAAAAAACAAATATTTACATAATTGAATTACAAAATAAATTAAGAAAAAACTAAAATATCAAAAAATCTTACTTTCAGAACAGTAGATAATAATTCCACGTAGGTTTTGAAGAATACATCGACGGAAAGATGCATTCACATTAATATTTGTACGTGTTGGCACAGTATATTGCTAATGAATTCATAAATAAAAAATAGTTATTAAATAAATTTTAAATTTAATTTATACAATTTACTTACAATAATATTTATGTATGGCACCAATTCTAAAAATATGCGATTTGCAGCATCCTCGATGTTTTGATTGTTGGGTGGTTGATTAAGCATAATTCTATTCAATATAAAATCTACTATCTGTTCAGAATGATTAAAAACGGGATTGGTCCTAAGAGTTGAATTTCTTGACACATGATTCACACTTATCATGTCACGTAGGGTCCAGTTACGAGCAACCATCAAGAATAAATCTACCAATATAGATTGACCCTCTAAACTACTAAAGTATGGTATGTCACCAATAGGGGTTAGAAGCAACTGATTTGGTTGACGTGCAGTTGGTTGGGAGGTGGTAGATGTACTTACTGGATTCTCAAACCCCTATTCAAAATAAAATGTAAAGCCACCATTAAACATATAGTTTTAATCAAAAAACAAAAGAAATTAATATTATTAAACGCTTAATAAAAATATTATTTTAAAAAATATATAAATTTATATTTTTTAAAAATATTATCATTATTTAAAATAAAATATGAGATTGAAATGTTTATCTTTAAAATTACTTTAAAATATTATGTACAATGGGTCAGTAAAAAAAAAAATTTGGAAATAAATCTTATAATTTTTGTAGTAAACAAATAATAAATCAGTAAAGTTATAAAAATAATTCAGAAAATATGTTGCTTTTGTAGAAAAGGCATTTGGAAATATTGTTGGTCAGTAATATTTAGGATGCTAGAAAGAGTATACAGAAAGGAAGCTATTTAACAAACTATATCAAAATAAAACAGTTGTTATATGAGAACAATCCAAAAATCAACTTCCAATGTGTCACAATTCACTAGATACAAACATTTTTTTAACATGTTATATGTCACAACCTGTAAATTTAACTACACATACTTAATTTACCTACTTTATAAGTATTTAGATTAGATGGCAATTAAACCTAATAATAACGAAAATTGAAATCTAGTCATTTAAATATAATTAAAATTCTTATATTTATCTGTCTTAACTACAGTAATTATATATACAAACCCCCAAGACTCATCCTAGATATTTTATATTTAAATGATCACCCCCTTGTATACATTATATACTGGTTTGCTTATAACTAGGGCTCGGAAGTTGATGCATTTTGCATTTTTTTTTTTTTTTTTGGTGCTTTTTAGACGATGCTCTCCTGGCCACAAATCTGTTTCAAATTCATATGAATTTGAATAACTAATTTTTATTTTACATTTTTTGGTGTTTATTGCTTTTTAAGTCATTTTTAGGTCATTTTCCCACATTTTTAGTCATTTTTACTGATTTTACACTAGTTCACTTCTTATAGTTTCTTGTCAACCACTATGCCGATAACTTAAATATGCTGTTGTATGGGATCCTGCCACTTCTAGTGGTAAGGATCAAATTGAAAGAGTACAACGTAAATTCCTAAATTATGTAGCATTTATTTTAAGTATCTAACATCAACCTCATGGTTATAACCCAATCTTAAATAAACTTGGTCTTTCATCTTTAGTTGATAGAAGAAAAGTTGCTAACCTGAAATTTCTCTGCCTATTAAAAGATGGGTGTATTGACTCTCCTCTCTTACTTTCCATGATTAACTTTAAAGTCCCTTACTCTTCTATCCGTCAAATTTATCCATTTTTTATTTCTAAATGCAACACCAACTTTTCTGAGAACCAGCCAATCCTCAGAATGATGCGTATTGCAAATAGTGATCCATCATTTCTGTAGTATGTTTTGTATTTTTTTAAGTTATTTATGTTTTTATTTTAGTAAATTAATAATAGTCACAATTGTTATTGTTGTTATCATATTTAAAATGTAATTAGTACTATCATATTATGTAAATTGGGCTCTGCCCGTATTGTTAATTAAATAAATAAATAAACTTAAAACTTGGAAACTACCACAACCAAATATTTGTATTTTAAGGACATTTTTATAATTTTTATGTCAAAAATTTAGTAATTCGAAGCTTTGATAAATTTATATAGAATTTTATTGTAAAATAAAGTAAAATATTTAAAAAAAATATGTATTTTTATTAATTTAAAACTAATATTTGTAATTTTTTTAAGGACATTTTTTGCCATTTTTATGTCATATTTGCATTTTTTTTTTTTAGGTCATTTTTTATTGTTTTTAAGGTCATCAACTTCTGAGCCCTACTTATAACACAGCATAATTAGTAGCTGAAAATGAAGAAGATAAAAAAGATTAAACTATAGAAGAAATGAATGAACTGAATGTGAATATAAGACTAAAATAATTTAGAGCAGTAGAAACATTAGGACAAGAGAATAACCAACAAGCAAATTTTAAAAGAATTTACATACTTATTTCAAATTCTAATGGAAGAAGGAATAAGGAAATAATAAACTAAATATATTATAAAACTAAATAAAATGCTATGAGCATGCAAATAATATTCTATTTCAAATTATAAGTAATTTTTTTGATCTCTAATAAAACATTTTATGTATATCTTAACATTAAATCACATTATAAATGTATACTTACTAGCACTGAACTGCTTGCAGGTGGTAAATTTACTCTGGTTCTATCTAAATCCACTTCTCTTTCCAATGTGTCAAAAACATTTTCCATTCCAGCTCCTGAAACAATTCAGACTTGTAAATGATAAATTGCATAGTTAAAACTACTAAGAAAAACTAACTTAAATTTAAATTGTTTACTTTTTTATAACACCAGTGATGGGAAAGTTCTTTATAAAAATAAACTTGTTCAAGTTCAAGACATTAAATATGAACTAGTTATATATTATATATAAAACTGTTTATATATGGTTTGTCGATAGTCGTTATAATAAGTAAAAGGTCTATGGTTTGCTTATGTTTGTGTGTTATTAATAAGCGACTAAAGGCTATAGCCATGATGATGAAAAGAAGTACCTATTAAACATTATAAATATAAATTTATAACAAAGTTCCATAAAAATTAAATTGCCAATGAGCAAACCCAAAACTTTCAAGATCATAATAAATAAGAACTTAATTCACGTTCAAATTCATTTCTTGAAAATTGAACTGAAGCATGTAAGGTTCAGAATATGACAAGTTCTTTCCCATCATTGTAAAACACATTACTTTAGTTTAAAACTATCACAAAAAAAATTAATCCATGGAGTGTTTAAACTTATTTTTAATTGGTTTAATTATGTTTAGAAAAATATAATAATATATTTTATTTTAGGTCATTGATTATAAATTACTTATTTGTCCTGCCAATGCATCAGTTAAACTACTACCCTGTGTAGTAGCCTGAGAATTATTGCTTGCAGATGTTGTAGCTGTATTGTTACGATGTCTTCCCCAAGTCAGAATTGGATGTATACCAGATATAATTGTTTCAGAATCTGGCAGATAACGAGTTCTTGATCGACCTGGACGTCTACTGGGAAAAGTTCTTCCTTCATTAGGAGAAGTTGGAGAAGAAGTATCTGTAGTTGAGTTCCCACTGGTGGCAGAAGATGTTGACCTATCAGTACCTTGAGTAGAACGCCTAGCTAAAACCATTGGTCTTAAATTTGATTCAAAATGATGTGAACTACATGGTAAAAATGGATCCATTCGAGGGGTAACATCCCAACGTCCACGAGGTAAACCTAAAACAAAATATGATAAGATATTATATAGATAATAATAAAACGTACTTATTTATTTTTCAACAGGTATTATAAAATAAAGATAATAATTAAAAGTTTAAGTAAATAAAAATAAAGTTTTTTATTAAGTAATAATAATATTATAAATGTGTAAGTTATTACTTATAATATTATATAGGTACTGAAGTGTCAATTATTATTCGCACTATGAAATTTTTTTTAAAAAATTCATTTTTAAATTAGTTATATTAGTAAGTGGCAGTTCGAAAATTTTATTTGACCAGGACAAGCCTAAAACATAACACCCACCCACTCACTACTGCACAAATTAAATATTTTACTAAATAAATAATCAGTTTGACTGAATTATTAATACTTATACTTTAATAAAATATCTCAGGATAAATAATAAGTTTTCAAACAATTTCATTATTATTAATGATGACCATCCGATCACCAACCCTAAATTTTGACCCGTTATTATACATGTTCAAGCCGCCTCTGCTTACATTTAACAATACACACACATATATACACTGTCATATTATACTGATATATTACATACTGTATGTGCATTTGTTTTATTTTTAATAATTGTTTGATTATTCATACTCCCTTTGGTCCCAATTAGTGTGGATAAAGGACGCTCAATTATAATTACATATTTGGTCTTTTTAATTATTTTTTTTTTATTAAAAAAAAATGTTTTTAACTAAATTACCTATTTAAAACAACTTAATTAAATGTACTACCTTGTGATGGAGAATTTGTAGTCGATGACGAATCAGTAGTCCTAGGAGTTACACGAGGAGTTCGTGTGGAAGTAGTAGGTATACTATTCCAGTCCAAAGATTGTTCAGACATAAAAGGACGTCGCACTCCACTAGAAATAACATCAATCATCTGATCCATCCAGTCAATAGGCATTGCGGGATTAGCAGATAATATTGGTTCTAAAAAAATATATTTTATTATTATTCTTATAAAGTAAATTAACATACTATATACGAACGAGAAACAGCTACAGGTGTGCCACCAGTTTCTGCAGGGGCAGTTGGGTTAATAAATGCAGCTTCTACAGAATCTATACGAATGGAACCTGGCGCAAGGTCAAACATAAGTTCTACTCCCTGAGGAGTCTCAGACGGAAACTCTGTTGTTGTATTATTACTTTCAGTACTAGGATCAACTGACATGTTTGTATTTGTTTCAGTAGGTTGTGGAATGGTTGTATGAGTTCCTCTTCCAGTTGCATCTAGATTCAGAACAATAGATATAATACTTGACAAGTTGTCATATAGAACTAAAACAAAATTTAAAATGAAATGTAACTTACAATCAACTCTATAAGCTTGTACACTAGGTATAGATTGACTTGTGGTGGTTGTTTGTGTAGAAGTAGGTTGCTGAGTAGATGGAGGCGCTGCTGTAGTAGTAGTTGTAACTGAATGAGCAGCATGTAAAATAGTACCTTGTAGCAAACACGAACGAGTTTGAAGAGCACGTGGTGGTGGTCTGTTAAATGCAACTCTTAAATCACTAATAGCATGATAAACATGTGAAATTAAGTGTAACACTTCGGATACACCGTTGAAAATATATTGTGCTCTAAGCATTCCATGTTCGCCCTATAAATTAAACAAAAATCATACTTAAATAATTATAAAAGGAAATATTTTACTTTTTTTAAATAATTTTTAATATTAAAAACAAATAAAATATTAAATCTATAATAGTTTAAAAATATTAATTATCATACTTCAGTAGTTTCAAATTGAGGATCATCATTAATATATTCACAATACATAGCATAAAATGGTTTAAGTCTTTCATTTAATTTATTCAATTGTTCAATAAGATCTTTCATACGTCGTCTGTCATTTGTAATAGTTGAAGATCTCTGTTCCCAGGACTCGCTATTATTCCTTTTGATTTTCAATTAAAAACTTATATTAATTTCATTATTATACATGAGCATATTTATATTGTCTAACCTTGAATTCTGTTCAGATGATGCAGACGATGGTGATGTTCCAGTAGCCTGTTCAGATGAAGATTGGTTAGTTGATAATCCAACTGGAGTAGTGACAGGTGTAACATTTATAATGTCATCCTCCCCAGCTAAAAACATATTATTAAGATAAGACAGTACAATTATCTAGCTTAAATAACCAAAATGTTAATGGTCGTATACATTTCAATTCAATCGATATAGAAAAAGAACCTAAAATTTAATCTTCACAATTGAACAGTTAAAAAAAATATATTTGTTGCTATCAAACTACTCTCACAAAAATCAAATCAATTGTATTCACTTATTTAATAAAAAGCAATGCATTCTCAAAAAAGGGGGGCTTAGTAGATAACCAATCTACTGAACAATAGTGAAGTGTACTTTGTCATTGACAAAGTTTACTGGGCAAGTTAAATTTTAATTCAACGTTTATCATTGTACACTAACAAACAATTCTGAATGGATAATCTATGAGCCTACTATCAGTATTATCATATAAATATACTACTATTAATTTATTTTACTAGTAATAATAAGGCGGTAAGCACCATTAATAAACAATAGTATAAAATTAGTCTAAATATTTAGAAAATGTCATTATAATATAAATAAAATATAGTAGTTTACATGAGTTTCAAGTTTCAACTTCTCAAACAAAATATTTTTAAATTACAACAAAAAACTAAAATCATAATCCTGTTTACATATTTTTCGGTGTCAGTATCAACTACAAATGAGAAACCTTGTATTTTATGTAAAAACTCTTTAATTATTCAAATTTTGTTTCAAGTTTTATAATGAATAAAACATTTTTTCCCGCTAGCCACAACTAATCTTTAGTTAAATTTTTTAAAGTAATTTTCTTGAAATTAGTTAATGCACTTAATTTTTGTGGAAGCCAGGGTTCTCCAGAATACAGTTTGAGAAACGCTGTTTTAGAGGAACAAAATAAAACAAATTCAAGTTCGTCAAAAACTGATATTGCATATTCACATTTTTAAAATAATTTTCCAATAAAAATACTAGGAATCTTCAGAGTTAAAAATTCAAGCATTTTTTTCATTACTTATCACGTAAACAGAAAAAAAAATCATAATAGAATCGTTATATTCATTGCTTAGCTCAGAATCTAAGATTTAAAAACAATATTTATTGCATTTTATATGGGAAAAAAGTGTAATGGGAACTAAAATAAATAAAATACTCTTTGTAAGGTGTCTTACATAGTTCAGGAGCATTTTGAGAAGGTGGAAATAGATTGTTTGCTTGCATGTGATTATGTACTTGACGCATTAATCCTGGAGGCATTCTCATGTGATGTGTAGCATCAATAGTAACAACAACAGTATTTGGGAATGTTTCATCTACTTCATAGCTCCTATAAAAATTATGTCTTATTATAGTCAATAATTGAAAATATTATAATGGGTGAATAATAAATATTTTCATATTTTTAAATAAATTTTAACATACACATTCACAGAATCAGAATCTGTTTGCGATTGTGGTGCAGATGATTCTGCCTGGGATGATTCTGGTGTTCCTGCTACTTCTGGTGGTACACTGGTAGAAGTAGTTTCTGCTTGTGACCCTTCTGGAAATTGCCTTGCATTAGAAGAAGAGGATTGCCTATTACTTCTTGGATTTTCAAGTCTATTTAACACTTCATTGCCTCTACGTATCATATCCAAAGCCAATTGCAATCTATTACCAGTTCCATGATATCTATTATGTATAACACCACGTGGAAATTCTAAAACAAATTATAATTATAAATACAACAATAAGATCACCAAGATAAAATCATTTTTAACAGCATTATATCAGCTCAATACATTTTTTCAAAAATCATTCAATAAGATCTTAATAGTATTTTAAAATTTAACCTACAAAATCAAAAAATATATTTATTTTATATTTTTGTTAGTAAAGGAAATGCAAGCCCAAAAATCACATTAACTTGTTTTTATAATAATAATTTTTGTTAAATTGTTAATAAATGTAACTTTTACTTAAACTTGAACAATAATAAACATTACTATGTAGCAACTATAAGGAAGTTCATCACTGTATTTATTTATTTCATTTATCTAAATTCTGAAATGTGTGAAAAAATTGATTCTATGAGAAAAAATAAGGTCTAAAATTATTGATCATCTCAAAAGTTCTCTTAGTGGTTCATAGTGTAAAAAAAGTTGGGAACCACTGATTTACACAAACATATTAAGAATTTCATAAATAAACATTAAAATATAAATATGTTTTTTTGTAGCTTATTGATTTATGTTTGACAAATAAATATACAAAACTACAAAAATTTGATAAGTTGTACATTTGTAAGACAACACATACAAGTATTCATCATTTAAAATGAAATTGATCTTATGAAACAAAATAACTACTAACTTATCAATTAGTATTCAAAATAATGATGACTCATAAATAATGAATCATTTTTAAGGAAAAAAATATAAAATCAAGTATTAGTGCTAATGTGCTAGTAGATGAATATGTATTTATACCTCCATTATTCATTAACTCCGTAGGAATACCAATGGCACCAAATAGAACAGTTGGATCATGTGTATGCCATCCTCTAAATCCAGGTCCTGTATTTTGTCCTGAACGACTATTAGTATTTGTTGTTGTAGTTGATGATGAACCAGATGTAGTTGTGGATAAACGAGGAACTTTCTGCACAAGATGCATAACTTTTCCATCAATACCTAATGAAAATGATTTGTTATATATATCACAATAAAATTAAAATTAATATACTAATAATATAATCAAATTTTTTAACAACGAAAACTTATATTATAATACATTAAAAATATATTAAATAACTTAATTCTTAAATAATAAAAATTAGAAGAAATAATGTTTATTCTACAATAATATTAATTATCTGGTTTCTCTTAATAATTTTAAATTCTAATTAATTAATATCATACCCATCTCTAATTATAAATGAAATAATAAAATGGGAAATATAAACATACATCAACATTTTATGTAAATAATAATTTTAAGTAGGTTAGTTGTATTAAGAAGAAATATGACTTTCATTGTCAAAACAATGGAACACAAAAACTATTAAAATGAATCATAATTTATGAATAAGAATATGAATTGTATGAAAATGTATTTCCAGACCAGTTTAATTTATTTGTAATTTAACCAAATAATAATAATAAAATATTAATAATAGTCGCATAAGTGATATAATAATAATTAACATGACTGATAAAGATTTGGAATACATATTTTCTCAAGGGGGTGAATAACATTTATCAAACACTTAATCTTGTACAAACATTTAGAGTCCTTTTTATCAAGCCATTTTTTAATTAAGTATAATCATTATAAGGTATACTCTTAGGGAGGTTCTTACAATGTCTGGTTAAAAGCTGGTTAAGACTAGGTAGAATTCTATCGGATAACACAAAAGAAATTCTGCAGGTTAGTGTGATTAGACACTAACAAGACATTGACAGAATGCTCCTAAATAGGAGAATGTAATCAAATAATTTTATAAAAAATAGTATTTCAGAATATAAACTTATATGACAATTTGAATATTTAAATATTTGTATAGTTTATCTAAAGCTTATCAAATTCCTATAAAATCTAAAAACATAAAAAAAATAACTTATACCTATAATATCAGTTAACCATTTAATAATTATAACTTAATGAGACAAAATATACCTAACAAAATCAATAATCAAAATGGATAGATATCTTACCAATATCAGCAAGTTTGGTTTCATTGCTCAAGACACGACCACAAAATATCAATCGTTGTTGAACAACAGCAACATTCACTTGTTCCGCAATATACTCTTTGAGTTCGAGTATGGTGAACTATTAACAATAAAAAATTATTATAGAATATCTAAAAAATAAAAACAACAATTTTTTTAGGAGAAACAACTTACAGTGTCTGGAACGCGGAATTTATGATTCTGCGAATCTAACGTCTTGATTGTTAAATCAATCATTTTGTCGTTCGCTGGTGTACTACACTCGGTGGTCCTAAAATGCGTAAAAGTTTTTATAAACCATTAACTGTGGAAAAACGTAAACGGACGATGGCACGACAATATAATGAATAAATAACATAAACCAATAGAGTACGGACCTCAGTAATTGTAAGGCGCACGGCGTAATCACCTAGATAGTAACAATATGTTTCGACGGTGTTTAATCAATACGATGATAATGCGCCTGCACAATGAAATCAAAGCAAGCAAATACTGCTTGCGATTTTTAGTATCGTCTGTATGGCGGACGGTTGGTTCTGCTATTATCGTTGTTTGATCATCATTTCGAAGAAGTTTGGTGAAACATACGGCTTGAAGACACGATCATTCGAGAAACGAATTCATACGGACTCAGCAAAAATGCAAAGAAAAAAGTAGAAACAGAGCAAACTTGCAAACCGTAGTGAAGTCACAGTACTACCGTAGAGAGTGTGGCACTATGATGATCAGGCGAGTGGAAGGGATAGAAATAAAAAGGAGAATAATATAAAGAGAATACGAAATGACGAAATATATCCGTGATAAACCATGGAATAACAACGAACAGCGCCATAGGAGAGAAACACTGTTACCAACCATCGAGAAAAATGTGGTCTTTGGAGGAGTGTAACGCCGCGCAATATTATAATACAAATTGCAAGCACAAATACACAATTCAATGTATATTATACTATTTATACTGAGTATAATAGTATAATATACTCCATTTCAGTGGCGTGGCGAAGAGTAATTTCAAAGGCAATTGCCTATGAGATTTTTTAAGCTTTGGAGGGTTGGGTAGAAAAACCCTATTTGAGTCTATAGTAAAGAGGTGGGTGGGTCCTCGGGCTATATGTTACTTGCCTCTGGAATATTTTCACTTCACCACGCCACTGCTCCATTTCACGACTTCACGAGAGAATAATCAGACTATAATAAACTACCACCACGTATTGTACCCGTTTTCTGTATTAAAGCATGACTATTAAATTTGAAGCCAAAGCCAAATTATTAATAGATTATAAATTATAATTTATAGGCAAAAAAATGACACAATCAATTATTGAATAGAATTAATATAATATTAACCATTTATAGCATGAACCACAGCTATAGAAATTTTTAATCGTGGTATGAACTAATGATATCAACGACATAGAATTTTGAATACGGCATTGTATAAACAATTAACACCTTTAAACAAACATAACTAACAATACTGATACCATTTTAAACCACTACATAACTACATAATAATTTAATCTACGACTAACGAAACTGTTTAGTAATTGTATTATTTAATAATATTAATTTACGACTGTCGAAATTAATTAAATAATACAATAAATTGTAAATTACTAAACAGGTACGTTTCATCGTCTCAACAGTAAGTTCTTACACTTAAATTAAAAATTGTTTTTATCATTCAGTTTCTATGCGAGGTAAAACGTTTGTCTCTTGACAAATCAATGACGTCATTAGCCTAAAAGTATAAATTTACTATTTAGTGATAAAAATTAAGAATTTCGTATCCAAACATAATATTTAGGTAGAGTTAGAAATGTTGACAATTACTTACGAATTATCTTCTGAGTGACCCGAATGACTTGAACAAGTAGATGACAAACTCATTAATGTATTGCTACAATACTATAGTACAATAATTTGGATTTGTCAATATTGTCGATTACAATTTAAAATAGTTATTAGTTAATATCATTCACAATGTGATCGCATAAACAAACTACAAGGAGCAAAATTACCAACTTATCACCTCGTACGGCACCCAGCACTGACGTCTGACTCTCGTAGAGTAAAAGGTACCAAGCAATAAGGTCGATCGTCAAAAACTCATAAGGGATAAGGATCGTGAGGCCGTCTAGAATGAATCGCGAATATTCGCGATCATGATTAAAGAATATTATATATTATTATATTGTACTAGGATATTATGTAGCTGTATCAGAACAGGTTGCACATTGGAATATGATAAAGAAATAATAAATCATAGATTTCGAGATTATGACTTATGTGAAAATTATATTTTATAATATTATAAACTATAATATTAAAAAATATATTTGTTCTAAAATTTAATGTTCAAATCACAAAGTACATCAGCTCTGCTCTACATCGTGTTTTAAATACTTAAAAATTCTCTGATTCTGTATATTGGTAACAATACATCATAATATCATAGAATATGTAACAACATGAATGATAAAACTGCTGACTACAAATGACAAAACTCTAAGCTCTTGTCTCCAACGAATCTCCAACGAAGAATGATAAACCTTGAACGAAAAGTAGATTTCGTTTTATGATACGGCCCACGGCTGTAAAGCATACTTCAATTTTTGTAGTAGTAGTATTAGTTTTGGCATATTTAAATATGAAATTAAAGTTTATTATGAGTATTTATGACTAATTAATATCATTGCTCATTAGTCATTAATGATTAATATTTCTCTTTCTGTACAGTTGTGTTTTAATCCGATATTGTTTCGTATACTATATTTATGATCGATGGAGTTGAATGATTTCTACAGTACTCATAAAAGTAGTTCGAATGAAGAAGAAGCATTACTAAAACGTTTAATTGCTCTAAAAAGTGAGTATTGAATATTTGAACATAGGTTTTTTTTCTTCTGTAATTTTATACATTTTGAAATGTAGGTATTCATTATGATTGTTTTCAAACGTACATATTATACCTATTGGGTACATAGCAATTTGATAAATAACAAATTAGTGTTATTGATTGGATTACACATTAAATTAATCAGAAATAACAGATTTTAAAGCCATCGAACTGTATTAAAAACCCATTTATATCCATATTTTTTTATTAAATAGGTAGCTAATGTTTTAGAATTGGGTCGAGGACAATATTTTAGCTAACTTTCAAAAAGTGCTCAGTTCTCTATTTTTTTTAGACAATATTGTTAAAATATACTGTATTAACGTTATAATCTCCCCATACCAAAAAAAAAAGAAGTTAATCATCAATTTAATTTTCCAATAAAAAAAAAAATTAGTTAAATTTAATCAATGTTGTTGTTTGTTATGTTATTTTTGTTAAAAATATCAAAATTTCTAATATTTACTTAACCTTTAGTAACCTCACATAATCGCAGACCACATAGTTGTGTACAGGGTAATCTTTTCTGTTCAAATAATATTTTTAGAAAAAACATTTTATTAATTAACAACCATTTATTATTATTTTAGAAATTTTAAAGCTTTTTTTTTTTTTACGCTACTCTAAAGTTGTTACATACAAATCAGTTAGTTTTTAATTTGTGTGTTTAACTAATTATTTTTTGACATTTTTAAAAATGTATTAATTAAATAATACCAAATATGAAATGGACTGGAATAAATAATTATCTCACTCATGTCACAAAAGGTTATGACAAAATTAGTCATAGTACTCAATGACATAATATTATCTTTACCAGTTCATGTTATAGTATAACCTGTTGTAATAGGTAATTACTATTAGATATCAATAGAAGAAGTTTATATGGTTTATTTTGTTCATTTTTCTTGGAATATGATCAAAAAAGTTTTTTGTATTTGTTTAGAGATTTAAATTAGAAAAAAAAAACTTTATCTATCAGTTATAAAATGTATATTATGTTACTAATGGAAGAAATTGGTACGCTTTATGTTTAAATACTTAAATTTAGTTTTATGGACTGAATATATGTTATCGTCTTTACATTTTTATGATTTTTAACCTAAACTATATTTTACTATCTGTAGTTTATAGATTTATATATATATATATCTTCATGTATTTGATAGTCAATAATTTATTTTAATTGAAATATGTTTTTGTTTATTTAGAGCAGCTAGATGATGATGATGATGATGATGATAATGACGATAAACCAAAATTACAGCAGACTCTTAATAATATCAAAGAAAATATTGTTTCTAATAGGAATATTAAATCAACATCAAAATTTAAGTATTGCAAGGATAATAATCATACAACTAATAAATTCCTTTCTACCAAAATAGATAATCGCAATTTTACTAACCAACAAAGTAAAATTAAACAAAATAGTTTATTTGTTAAGACTAATAATTCTAAAGTGTATACCAAACAAAATGTGTTAAATTGTACACCTGTCAAAACTGTTATAAGCAAAAAATATCCTGAAATATCAAATCATAGTCAAAATATCATAAAGTATAACTCAGAAATTAATGAAATTGTAAAAAACAGTTTTGTTAATAATTGTAAACTATCATCGAATGATAGTTGTTATGAAACTTCTGATGTTTCACAAATATTGCGTAATGTGGATAAATATATGACTGATGTTCAAGATTACTTAGCTTCATCAAAATATGTTGTTGATAAAGAAGGGAGCTCTATGTCAACTAAGAAAACTAATCTATCAAAAAATGTTCATGTCAATAGAAAATTTCAAAACAAGTTAATTTCTAATGATTTGTTAAATTCAAATTTAAAAAGTGCACCAAATTCTTTAGCATCTATTAATAAGTCAACAAATATAAATAAGAAAAAAATGATAAAGAAATTGTCTGGAAAAATAATTGGATCACCTAATCTTGTAAAGATAGGTAACACAAAATTAATACGTCAATCATTATTTAGAAATAAATGGAAAATCAACAATAAACTTAATTGTATTGAAAATAATACAACTCAACGTAAACCACTTTCAACTTTACAATGTCCAACATCAAATACACTAATATCACCTTACAAAAAAACAGAATGGACTAATGTTACTAATTCAATACCTGTACTTGAATCTAAATTATCCAAATCTAGTAATACTAATAAATTAAAATGGACGAGACCCAGTATATTATTGGTTAATAATGTAAACAATAATACCCAGCCTTCAGTACCAAAAGCTGATAAATTAATTTTATTTGGCAAGAATAAAATAATTAGACAATCATTGATAAATCCAATTCAGTCAAAAACCAAATCTTTTATGCTCAAACATCTTTCGCATCGACTTGCATTAATGAGAAAATTACAGCAAAAACAAATTGTTGCTAGAATAAAAACTGTTACAAACAGTGATCAAGTTAAAAATATATTATTGAAAAATACTGTAATTAAGCCAACTGAGATTAAACGGAATGGAAAGAGATCATATTCTATGTATTCATATGTAAATCCAAAATTGAGGTAAATTTTTTTAACCGAAAACTTATATTATATGCTTTGATAATGACTTGTCATTTATTTTTTATTTTTAGATCAAAAAAAAATAATATTAAGTTGGAAAAAACTGGATCTTTGGATAATAAAATACGTTTGCTAAATATTTCTAATAATAAACCTCAACAAAATTTGAAAATTATAAATAATGAAAATAATAAAATTCAAAATTTAAGTTTAACAAATAATAAAACCCTCCAACGGCTTAAGTTTGTTAAATTTTATTTTAAAAAAAATATATATTAATTTGTTTAATTCTTTCTATAATAAAAATGTATTTTGCAGAAGTAAAAAAACCCTCACCAAACAGCTTTGTCTAATATTTAATCGCTTTGGCGTTTGTTCAAAATTGGACCAAGGAGAATGTGATAAGCGACATTACAAAAAATACATCACATTATGCACAAAGTTGGCTAATTTTAATTCAAATGTATTACTAAACTAAATTTCTGTTTTATCATTTTTTTTTTTTTTTTTTTAGGTTTCTAACAGGAGAATGTTTGAAAGAGAATTGTACATTATCGCATAATATTGTAGAGGAAAAAATTCCATTTTGTAAGCATTATTTAAATAGTGTTTGTGTTCAATTAAATTGTCCATACTTACACGAATATAGAAGTAAAAACACCCCTATTTGTAAAAAATTTCTTGATGGTTCATGTAATTGGGGAAAAAAAGTAAGTTAAATTCAAATTTTATTTCATTACATTTTTGAATATTTATTTTTAGTTTTAAAACTTGTGATTTGGCGGAAATATTCATAGTTATTTTTTTTTTCACCATAATTTAAGTGCCCTAAAAAACACTTGAATCTATGTCCAATTTTTGAAACAAACAATGAGTGTCCACATGGTCAAAAATGCTTATACCCTCACATCCAATGTGAAGAGAAAAATACTGTTGTTGAAATCAATGAACCTAGATACTTTGAGATATCAATACCCAATAGTAATGAATCAAATGAAAATGAGTCTATTCATATTGTACCCAAACGCCGAGCACCTTTATTGGACTTACCATCTTATATACCATTGAAAAAACAGTAAGTTTTTGTATTATGAATATGATCATATTCACTGTAATATGCATTAATAAATAAATAATGGAATGCCTATAGGATAATAGTAGTGTTGATATATTTTACTAAATTTGTGTTCAAAAACTAAAATGCTTTTGTTATTATTATGTATATTTATATTTTACACTATCTTACTTATTAAAAGTATTTAATTTGTTAGCTAAAGATGATTTAGTAAATAAGATACTTAATGAAATCTATAAAAATTAATATACATAGATCAGGGATGGCAAATCTATGGCATGTGTGCTCGAAATGGCATGCAAAAAAATTAAAATATTCTTATTACATAATTATATATATATAATATATATATTGGTAGCGGACGTTACTTAATATTATTTTTATTAGATATAAGTTTGTATATCTTTTGTTTGTATTAAGTATTACAATAATTTATTGCGAGCCGCAAGTTGGACACTCCCTGTATATAATATATAAAAAAATTCATGATGCCTTCAAAAACAGAAAAGGTAATTTTTAGCACATAGCATTCAAATAATTTGCCACCCCTGACCTAGATTAATATTAATAAAAAAATATAATATTCTACTTATATTTTGAGTATGATGCATAAAAATTGTACTTGTTTATTAATGATTTTACTAATATATAACATAGGAAATACGTTTTTAAGTTTTAAGTTTCTGAAAATAATAAATATACAATAACATAATTAATACATTTATTATTTTTTATTATATTCATAATTTTGACATCAATTGAATATGAAATCTCATAATAGTAATGTTTAACCTGAATTTTATAAAATCATTTGACACAATTATTCATGTTTTAAACATCATATTTTATTTTATAAACAATGTATTTTTATGATTTTATTAATGATCATATCTATTCTTAAATCATAAAATGTATAACCATAATTTTAGGTATGAATTATAATATTTTGTTTCAGATAAATGGTCTACAATTATGTAGATTTACTTTTAGGAAAATATTCGATATCAAAAAGTCTGGTATGTAAAAAGTTATTTTTTTTAATTTGTA
Organism: Aphis craccivora; assembly: GCA_009835225.1. NCBI lineage: Eukaryota > Metazoa > Arthropoda > Insecta > Hemiptera > Aphididae > Aphis > Aphis craccivora. Next base: position 39,393 of record VUJU01001598.1, read on the forward strand.
CATGTGTGTATGGACTGCATAATAAAATATCCAATTAAAATAATTATTGGTAAACATGTTTTTGTACATATAATAAAAGAAGACTGGTATGTTTGTATCATAAAATGTTTGTTATTTTATTTTAAGAGAAAAATTTAATATTTAATTGCCAAAAATATTTTTCTCAAGAAATATTTTTATTGTATGTTTTTTTTTTTTTTTTTTTTTGTTCCTTTTTTTTCTTTTTTTAGAATTCATTATTATTATAATTGTCAACTTTGGTATTTATTATTATTTATTTTGTTTATTATCTCAATATTGAATATATGATTTAATTCCTTAAGTTTAATTTACAATTAATTTAATGATTAAAATTTTTTTCTTTTATATCTGTAGGTATTAAATTTAACGTATTTTTTGTTACATTGAATAATACATGGAAATTTTTTTGTTTTCAGAGATTTTGCATTAAGATGTAACATTTTAATGTTAAAATTTTGCATAAAATATAAGTTCAAATTATATAATGATGTTCAAAATTATGAAAACTAATCTACAGTTAGTTGACGAAAACTGCCAACCATGTGATGGTGACTGTGGTTTGTCAGCGCTGATACTCGCCCTTGTCTTGCACCCTCACTAAACATATCCTCTCTTACTGACATTTTTTCATTTTTAAGTATTTGTTCTCGTTTTTCTAACAGTTCTTGTTTCCATAAACCTATCATAATTGTTTAAATAAATAAAATGTTGATTACAAAGTTATGTGTTTAAGAAATAAACTTACCTATCATTGTTGACATTTCCATTTCTCCACCGTATTCTTTAGGCAATAATGACTTATCAACATATGTATGACTCTCCTCGATTGAACTAAATATCTGGGGAATGGTTTGCAAGATTTATACATAGTAATTACTCTTGGATATTAAATTTATTAGTTAATTACTTTTACACGATTTCTAATTTTTTCAGATATCAAGGTCATTCCAAAATCTAATGCAAATTTTAAACTCAATGGTACATTTACTCCATATATTTCTTTGTGTCGCATTGGAAGTGTTCGCTAAAAAAAAATAAATATTTATTTATATAACATAACAAATTTTATTATTATTATTTTAGATATAAACTTTATTTAGCAATATTATAACTCAAAAAAAATAAAAAATTCTTTAGTATATACAAGAAAATGATTATTAAAGCAATATGGAGAAGATAAAGAATACAGATTAACAGTTTAAAATAAATTATTGTATCAATGTTTATAAGTTACCAAAAATATGAAATTATTAATATGTATACCTTATTTATATAACTATATTATGTAATTTATGCATAAGAATAAATTATATAATTTCAATTTTAAAATATTGTGTTTTTTAAAACAAATTTTAAGTACCTCTCCATTTTTAACAATTCTAACAGCTTCTCTCGGTGTAAATAATGTAAGTTGTTGTAAGCACATACCAGCTGCATCTGTATAGTGTACAAACCCACGTATTTGGTTTTCTTGGTCTTCCATCAGTGTTTCATATGTAACACCATGCATTCTACACATTTCTGCGTTTGTCCATATTGAAGGATTGAAAACTCCTTAAAGTATTTTAAGTATTGATAACTAAGTTCATTTTGATCAATAAACATTTAGATATAATATAGATAGGAAGTGTTAAGTCTTTTAAAGTATTTGAGTACAGGGCTGGTCTAAGAAAACTATGCACCCTGGGAAAGGAAAATGAATGCGCCCTATCTATTTCAGGTCAAGTATAAATTAGGTCTGTAACGACTGTAACAGCTATAGTTTTTCTCAAGGTACCTAACTTTAAATTTTTTCTATACATTATTGTTGATAATTTTATTCAAATTATTAAAAAAAAAAAAAACTTATAGGTATCTGAACTCTGAAGATGCCCATGATACATCGGTGGTCGGCTGATTATAAACTCTCCTAACCTAACCTAACCTGGCGGAGATATAATATAAACATTCTCGAGTCTTCACTGCTTTAGTACTACTAATTTAATTTAATAAAATATCTAATATACAAAATATAAGTATATATAATATGATAAAATAAAAATGTTTAAATTTACCTAATTTTTTTAATAGTAGAAACATACAGATTTAAAAAAAAATTATGGTGTCTATGTTTTTGTCTTTATAATCTAATATTTTTTTAGTTTATTGCAACTTTGAATTTTGAACAATTTTGACCAGGGAGAGTTTATTATTTTTAAAATTCGGGAGAGTGTCACCGTTTGGGTAGTCAACCAATTTGCCTACCCTTGAAACCGGCCCTGTTTGAATATACAGCCCGATACAGGTACCTAATCTGCATATTTTTTTTAACATATTTTTTTGAATAGGTAGTTTAAACACTATTAATACCTGTTATACATAAACATAACTTAACACTTAACAGAATATAGATTATAAACTGTATAGTTATTACTTATTAGTTAATAGTTATGTAAGTAGTAAGTAGGTACTAAGTACTTGTTGTTGATTTTGTCAATATGTATTAGGTATAGGTACCTAGGTATATTGTTACCTATATTGTTTTTTTTTTATTTTTTAGCTAAAAAATTGTCAATCTGTAAAGTAATGATTTACAATAAGCACAGGTGATAAAAGAACTAACATAAAAAAGACAAAATAACATTAGATAAAGTAACAAACGGTTAGATATCAGTTAAATTAAATTACACGTATATATGTAAAATATAAAGCTATTTAATACTTAAAATTAACTATTTTAACTGGTAACTTTCTAAATATGAATATTTTATAGGCCGAGAATTAAGTTGAAATTTAAAAAGGACTCATAATTTATAAATGTCTATAATATGTACGCTCCTATCGTTATTAATTATTAAGAAATTATAGAGGGGCGGCGGACTGCCGGACTCTTGCAAGTATACGCATACATAATATATTATAATATTTACTTGACCTGGAGCTCCATGTATACCTACTTACTTATCCAAATTTACATATTACCTATATAATATATATGTTAAATGTTAATTAATATCCAAGGCCATTATATAGTGACAGTTGGTACAAAAAAAAACACCTAACAGCAACAGCATAATATGTAACTATTCATGGCCTTGCCATCTTGCAGGTCGCGTAGCTACCTACGAATAATTTATTTACAATAATCACTCAGCTATCCATTTATCAAATTTTTAAACAGCCTTTCGTAGTGAAGTATAAAACTTGGTGATCCTAGGTCCTATAGGAACAGTAGTATGTAGGGTTTTCGCCACCCTAGGCAACTTAAACATTTCTATATATGTAGGTATAGGTACTAGATAATATAATAATTAAAAATCGATTGTGTTCCTATTATAGGAATTAAGATATAGAGGGCTCTAAATCACAGAAATTAAATTATTAATTAAGTATAGTGATGCTAGAAAGTAATTAAAAATTAAAATTAAAATATATTAATGTATTATTTTTTAATTTTTATTAAGAAGACTATTTAATTCCTAAATGATAATAATTAATAATACAATATTTTACCTGGTCTTGTTATAATAATCCTACGTCCATTTTTGTCACGCTTAGGAACTACAAATATGTACCTGTATAGCAAAATACATTATAGTTACATTATAATGATTAATTATTTCTTGGAGGTACAACGTGATTTCAGCAATTTAATACTATTATTTAATTACCCGAGTTCCAGAAGTTTTTCTAGTCGTGGACACGTGATATCAAGTTCATTAAAAAGTTGACGACCAAACGTTTGTCGCAATAATAAATATCGTTCCAAAGCTTCTTGAGCTAACGGCAAACTAAACTTTTTAGCTCGAAGAAATCTCAACAAAAAGTTGTCATCTATTAAAGCCGAAAATATATATATAAGTATTATGTAATATATTATCATTTAATGGACACACTATCATGAATATCATTTTTAGTGAGTAATAATTATTTTGAAATCATCACCATACAAAATTTAAGTAAATCGCAATTCTATTAGTTTATAGTCTTTAAGATTTTTTTATTTTGTTAAATAACAACTTATTTTTGATTTTAGAAATTAAAAACAGAATATTTTTTTTTTAAACTTTTGTCACAATTTTTTTTTTTATAAGCGTTTATAGTTCAAATTTTTACGAAATCTGTCGAAAGCGCGAAAATTTGCAAGTAATTTGGAAGTTTAACAATCATAAAATTTTTTGTGTTAATAACTAAGGATTAAAAATACAACACTAAGTTTTCCATAAGTTTTCCTTCAAGTATCTATAGAGAAAACTTGAAGCATCATTATAGGAAAAATTTTAAGTGCGTTTAAATTTTAAATTTTTACGAAATAGCGTAACGGTAACGATTTATTCCTAACGATTTTAAATATTTGTTATTATTAGCATTTGAAGTTCAAATATTTATGAAAATTCGTTAAAACCATGAATATTTGCAAATTATTTTGTAGGTATAATTCATAAAACTTTTTGTATAAGTAGCTAAGAGTTGAAAATTCAATACGAGATTTTCCATAAGTTTAGCTTATAATAATTATAAAAGAACTTAAATTCTGGTATATTCAGGCCATTAAAACATAAACCACCTTTTTCACCAACCACTGGAAATTATATCCTATAAGGCTGACAAATCGTCCTCGTTCAGAGTCGTTTTTCGTATACAATGATAACTATCATTGGATTCAAATTTAACATTCCTATAATATTTAATAATGATTCACACGGTACCTAATGTACCAGAGCGGTACCTATTGCCTGCTTTTTTGTATTGAACTTAAAAAATATGAGATATATGTTTAATATAATATAAATTGATATAACTTTGAAACTTAAGGGTTAGAAATTATAAACTTATGTACTCATCTCACGGGGTCCGCAATCCACCACAGGTTGAATGCATACCTGATAAATGATAATATACTGCTCACATAGGTAATCGTTAGAGAGTATCACGGGCAACGTCAATCTTAATGGCTAAAATATAGCCTGACTAACTTACTGACTTGACTGACTGATAAACATAGAGCCTGAACAATGATAGATCGAGGCTGGCAATGTACTCAGTACATTCGTACCACAAATTTAGTGTGCAATAAGAAAGCATTTTACAAAATTCGCATTTTAAACTTTTTAAGTGGTGCTTGCGCAAGTTTTTTGAGATTCAAAATGGTTAATGAAAATGACTAAGTTTTGAATATCGTTAAATCAAATATTAAATAACAAATTTAAACAAAGTTTGAATCATATTATAGAAATGACATTTTTAACGGGCAACGGAGTGCACGGGGTCAGCTAAATATGGGTAAGTATAACCTATTAAATATAATATAATATAATACATCAAATAAATTTAAACACTAACATTAGTAAAAATTTAAAGTTTAGATAAAACATATAGAATACTTAGCAGTTATCACTTACCACATTTCTACTTTTTCCTAAACATTAAATAGATATTTTTTTGTTTAAAAAAAATTCCTAAATATCGATGCTTATTACTATTAAAATAAATAAAACTATTACTTGATTATCAGAAGTCAATAATGCACTTCTATATTTTCATAAAAATATTCTTCTTCGTATTTGAAAATAAAAATATTGATTGCTAATTAAAAATAAAACTTTGTAGACTTGTAGACTTGTATAGTAGTTCACCAACAAATACGTATATTAATATGAAAATACATAAAATGTGTAATTTTTTTATTTCATACGTGAAAATTGAAAAAAAACTTACTAAAGTGTACTGACTATATTACTATATAGGTATTGAAATTTGAAAGTATTGACTACACTATATGGGGCAAATCACCTTGTACAAATTCTTAACTCTATAATATAATGTATACTATATATTACTATATAGTACTTTAGTAGTATAGTCTACATATTTTAAATATGTAAGTAATAACTACCTATATAAGATTACCTATAGTACCTATGATGATAAAATTGTTTAGATTTTCTTGAAATTCACTATAATTATGCACACAAGATATATAATTTACTTTTAATAGTTATAAAATATTTTTAAATAATTCAATAACAGATTAATCGTAATTTAATTCAAAATAAAATATAAAAATAAAATTTACCACTACGAGAATGGATAATTTTTTTATTTTGCTTCAACCATAACCGCATTTGATTTAAAGCATTATTCCTTGTTTCTTCATCTTCCCTGAGTTCTTCTTTAGCGATTTTCAGTGTTTCAATGTTTAAACACTGTTCCATTTTAAATCAATACTCAAATTTCAGAATAAATAATATATTCCAAACTCTATTGAAAAAAAGCTAAAAGTAAATAAAATAAATTAAAAATATGTGTGTAACCTATACATAAATATATATATATATATATTGTTAAAATTTTGAATATTAAATTTAAAGTGTTAGGTAGTTAACATTTCTTTTAATACATAGGAGTTCAGAATTTTAATCCTTTGATTTGGGGGCTCTATAAGAATCTTATAATAAGACACAACCAAATTAAAAATATAAATTGCAGTACCTAATTAATAATAACCAAGCAATTTTAATTTAATCAGTCTGATTGAAGTTCTCGTGACTTGGCATAATTTTAACTCTAATAGGTTCAATAATGATAATTCAATTCTGTAAAAAACCTTGATGTGGTGCGCTCTTAAAGAATAAGTTGAACATGAAAGAATTTTTTTAAGAAAATTTAAAAGTTCTTGTTCCAAGCCACTTTAGAATTATGTTGATTTGGAACACACAACTTTTTAAACGCAGATTTTTTCATTTAATTCTTTGTGAAGGGTCACTTGACTTCAAAAAATTTTTTTACTGTTTTTATAAATATATACTGATTTGATAAGAACTTAACAAACCCTAGATGTCGGCTGATATACCTATATTTATATTCGGCATGTTGTCACGATGCCACTCACTTTTATATAATAGAAAATAAAATCGATTCTAAAAAATGCATATTATTATAAATATTATTTTTAAATTCTACTTGAAGACTTAGTTGAACACACGGATTGATTAAAAAATAACAATATCTAGATTTTGGACTTCAAACTAAGACTTAAATTACGAGTTTTGAAAACGATTTTTTTAAATTTTGATAGAATTTTACGGAGTAATAATTAACGCTGAAAAATATTTTATAAAGATAAAATTGCATTACCCTTATTTAACATTAAGTTATATCTATGCTGTTATCAAAAAATAGTTCCAAGTCAGCGCTCAGAGCTCAGTTCCGAGTCACTCGGATATAGAGGTATGTACAGTGGCGGATTTAATGAGGGGGCCAGAGGGGCTCAGGCCCCCCGTGACCATATAATAATATATCTTAAAATACTATTATACTAATATAAGTGTTTTTATAAAAATATGTACTAATGTAAAAAAATCCTAGATCCGTCACTGGGTGTGTACAATATATGTATTCAAACAAATAAAAAATAGTATGTGAATAAAATTATACTAGGTATTCTTTTTGAAAAATAATATAACTTACACAACTTATAATAATACAACTAATGGCTAATGTAATATATTTGCTTTAGATATATAATATTAAGTTATCTGACAAACAACATTTTTTTTTATCATTGTTATTATTTTTACTATAAGTACTCTGCGGCATGAATACAAATATGAACAATTCAAAATAAATATTTGATTATGTTTTATAAAAATACTAAAAAACATTGTTTATTATAACTACGTGTATTTGAATAAAAATAATTGTTTTCGAATACAATATACTACCTATTCAAAATTGGTTAGGTTAAATAAATTACAAATGATAAGGTAAGATATTTCTATATAAATATTTTTTTATTATAAAATGGTATTATAAATTAGAATTATAATTTTAATCACAGTAAGTATGATGTATGTTATGGCAAATAAAAATAATAATAATAATAATAATACAGAAAGGTGTACCTACTTAATTAAAAATGTTATAAATGACAATTATATTATAAGTTTAAAGAGGAGTTAATGTCTATTCACTATTTTTTATTATATATTAGGTAGGTATATTATATCCACGCTAATATTTAATTTTATATTAAATTATTATTTATTAATATAGATACTTAGGTATTTCATTTATACTATTAAAAAGTTGAAAAGATATTTTTATACCGTCTATCATACCTACACGATTGTAGACGATAGTATATCAATATGGTAATGTGAATATAGTATGTTTTACTTACTAGGCTTCACGAATCCACGTCTAACTTAGTGAATGTCTACACCACTATTGAGATATTTTAAGATTCATTTTGTTTAAATATATAGGTAGGTACCTACACTGTGTACGTATCTATTGTAAACATATATCCTCTAAACAGATCACATTTACCACAGTCCCACTAGATATTAGTTATAACACTTATAACAAATATTATGGGTAGGTAAATTATTTTAAATTTGTTAAACAATTATAAATTATAAATTAAATGTATAATATAGAATAGCTATATAGTACCTACAATAGTACAATACAATATATATTTACTTATCAGAAATGCAATGGAAGAGTATTGTTAAAATTATACTAAAAAAAGGTAGACACGTGAGTATCACTCTGCTGTACATTAAGTATAGAGTGAGTAAAATGATTTGTAATTTTTGAGATTCTGACAAAAATTGTCAAATTTCTATAAGCATAAAAAACAATGTGGCTATAAAATGTTCGATATTTTTTATTTGGGAAATAAACCACTTATTAGAAACCATGTGGCATGTATTAAATTAGGTTTCATTTTGAAATTTCAACAAAATAAATAAACCGATTTAGGTAGGTAGTCAAACACTTATGGTGTAAAATTTCCCGTTTTGCTTAATTATTTGTTTGTGTTTCCTGCAGATTATAAAAAAATTTTAACCTGTCTAAAGTATACAAACTATATCTAATTTTGAATTTGCTATCCAAAACCATCCTCATATTGAAAATCGAAACATTTTATTGACTACTTATTAATTATTATTTATTATATACACAAACACTCATAAAAAACATATTAAAACCAATACACTCGTAGCTCCACTCAAAATCTAATTGAAGTAGCTATTTATAAATGAAATTCTAAAAAATCTATGAAATTCGAATTCTTTTGACAAGCTCTATACACGCCATAATGAAAGTGCGATGTCTTAATCATTACTTAATGTATTTTACGTTATATATTTTAAATTAAATAAATAACTCAACTTAAAACATATATAGATAGTTTATTAAAAATTAATAATTATACATAAGTTATATTAGCTATTTTAAACAAGGAGGGAAGGTATAGATTCGTATGTATATTATATTCGTAAATCGCAAACTAATAAAACTACCTTACCCCTAATATATTATTCTATTCTGTGATATCTCTTTATTAGTTTGTATTTTTATATGATTAAATAAATTATATTTAAAATGTGGTAGGTAGTCTAAGAAGGTAAAAAATATTTAAATAAAAATTAGTGAAAAATTGTTATAATGCAAGCAGTAAGCTTTAATTAAAAACAAAATCATTCAATTTTTGCCTTTTGGTAACTTGAGTTTGACATTAGAAAGTTAAAACTTTTAATAAAAATACTTTCAGAAGTTATAGGCTTACAAGGTTTTACTTTGCGTTTGCTTAATATATACCTACTTATTTGTTATAATGTACTAACTTCTTCGTTATAGACAATATTTCATCAATAAAATATAAAATATATTAAAACCGCTATTATTATTATTATTATATGTATATTGCTTATTTATATATTAATATATTATTTCTATATTTTACAAGTTTCTAGTATACCAACCAAAGAAATTTCTATATTTTTTGGTGGGATATTGGCAATATTACCATATTTTCGTTGCAGCAAATTGACAGATACGATATAAGTATAACCATACTCCATAGAATAAAAGGTAAAGTAAAGACAGTATAGTATAAGATCTATGGGTATAAATAATGTACGTTTATTCGTATAAATTCATAGTCCATAAATGAGAGAATTACATATTCTTAAGAGGACGTGATCACCAATGTGAAACGTACAATATATAATAATAATAATATAATATTATAAAATATATAGTATAATATATTTTGGTATATTATATTCTGCAGCACTATTCTACGAGATATTGATAATTAATATACAATGAATCATGGGTGGTTCATTAGGTGGATTTTACATTGATAAGTATATAACGCAATACTTAATTATAAAAATTAACTGCATTAAACATGCATAAATGATAGTCCTTAAATATTTTCTAGATTTTTAAAATGTACTTATAGTAGTATAGATATTATACAGATTTGAAGTTCCCACACAGAGACTTGTCTACTCATATCAGTTATACCTATAACAATCATTTTTATTTATTAGCAATTTCATAAATGGTTATTTATAATAGTACACGATTTTAAGTTTTAGAATACTCATTAATGTCATTATATAATTTAAATAAATCTTTATACATTATTCACTGTTGGTACCTACGTACCTAGTACCTAACTGAAATTGGTATTTGGTATACGTAAATATTAATGAATTATGATCGATGGACGATGATTACACGTAGACAGTGCAACATGTTATTATTTATTATATTATAATAGGTACATTAATACGAAACACCTATTGCAATTATTACATATTTGTTCTGCGTACACGCACATAAATGATATAATATGTAATATAACAATATATATCTAACTAATATCTATACAATATACACGTAACTAGGCAACAACATGTTACATTATATTTATAGTGGTCATCTATACTCAATAGAATACGAATTCACTCGTATATATAGTTGGTTTAGTTTGACAGTGATTGAGTGTACTGAAATGAAAGGGAAAAATAGAACCGAGTAGAACTGTATTATAATAATATTGTTAAGAAGATGTGTATTACGCAATCCGTCTTATCGGCGTATAGGTACTTCTGCAACCTTTCAATTTAATATAAGTACTTTTATTACGTGGTTGGTACCCATACAAATTTTAATAGTGAAATGAATAATATTATACTTATACATAAGTACTACAGTCTACAATAAGTTTAAAATGATTATGAATATAATAAATATTGAATCGTGTTAAAATAACAATGCATTTATTAGATATTTTTAGACTACAGTTTTGAAATTTTCATTGTTATGTAGGTAGTAGGTACCTTAGGTACCTATAACTCGAATACACTATACACTACGTCACTTTCTATATGTATACTGCAGGTATAGTAGTGCTTATTCAATACATCAATAGCTTAAATTTCATAATTTATATTAAAAGTGTATTTGGTAACGCATTTAACCTACAGCTACACATTATTATCTCTGTGATATTATTTAATACACATATTTTTTTTTCTAAATAATATTACAGTCGTTGCTTGATAAATTAAGACGACGGCTTTTTCAATAGGTGAACTAGATGTAGCCACGGACTAGTCGCGGCCATTGGCGCAACTAGGGGGTGCACAGGGGACTTGTCCACCCCAAGTTTAAAATGTGCACCCCCCAAAAATAAAATCCATTTTCTAAAAAAATATTGTAGTTATCACAATGTATATTAAAAAAAAATTATTGCCTATTTGCTTTTATATTCCCGGGTATGCATAATATATGTTATACAAATATACAATATACATATATATTTTATACAATATATCAGGCCATCAGGGGTAGTTTTTTTAACTACAATAAGAACAACTCATAAAAAACCTTTTATTAAATTTCTAAGTTTTTTTGGACACCCACAATTATTTTATCGACACTTTAAAAAAAAATTCTCAGAAAAATCGAAAATTTCAGTTACCTATAAATAGCTCAAAAAATGTCAATATTTTGAAAATTTAATTGTATATAGATAACACTAATAAAAACATTTGGTGAAAATTTCAAGTATTTATAGTGATTAGTTTTTGAGTTACAACCTTATACAAAAAACCGATTTGATCAGAAATTGGTTTTACGTAAAAATTCCCGTTTGTCGGTCACTTTTTTCGTTTTTCTCGATTTTTTTTGAAAACTGTTGGAAAATCTTATTACTCTTGACCTCTATAATGCACCAAGGATATTCACTTTGCCATCCGAAAGCACCCCCGAAGTTTACCTACACGATTTAAAAATAAAATAAATAAATGTTAACATCATTCAATTTTATGTTTTTATCAAATATTTTAATTTATAATATATATATTGCTGATTTAGTTGGTACACTTGGATAGTTGGATAGAATTATGAGTCATGACCAAGGTCCAGGAAATCAATTCTGTAAGAAACTTTGAGTACCTATAGCATCTAGTGCTTCATAAGTATTAGGTATATAATTATAATTAGATAATTATAAATATTATACAATATACTTGCTTATAGTTACCTAGGTTGTAGGTCAGACTGTCACTTATTAGTTGCTAGAGATCAAAAATCGTGCATAAATGTTCAAGAGTAGTTTGTAGACAGTAGCTAGCTGGTATACAAATAATATATAATTATATTGGTAGTTATAAAATGTTAATTGAAGGGCGACATTCCAAAACGTGCTACTGCCATTTTTTAAGAAATCGAGCTATACATGTAGTTTTACTGTAATCATCTGGAAGATTTCGATTTTTTACATATTATAACTCTAATTCAAATATTAATGACAAAAATTTAACTCGAAAAAATTGAACTTAAGTCATAACGTACTATTGCCTCTTATTCACACAATCCAAAATGTGCTATTGACATAATGTACTTCAAAACGTTCTATTACGTATGATCATCCATATAACAAAAGTATTAATTTTATACAAAACGTGCTAATACCAGTAATACCGTAATGTGTTACAATATTATTTTGATTTGTTAACATACTTATTTTGTTGCTCATTGGTTACATATTAAATAACAGCTGTTTATATTTTGATATCACTTGAGACAACAGTTATACACATAGAAAATATATAATAATATTATACCATCTGCAATCATGGTTGTAGATTACTAACACGATCGTGCTACAACCTACCATGCTTGAGACATGATAACATTTTTAAATTCTTATAACAAGAAAAATTAAATTATCGTTTCTAAGTTCATATACCAGCATGTACAATATCATTTCTGTAATCAATTCAGTGTAATGTTTAAAATAGAATTCCGGTTTTGCGCCTGGCGGCCGACTGCGCATTCGTCATTATTAGTTACTACCATTACAATATTATTACAGTGTATTGACTATTGGCGTTGTTGCGATTTTGGTTGTTTTGAATTTTATGGTTTATTAAATTCATTATAAATTAATTAATTCATTTCATTCATTAAAAATTATATAAATAAATACTTTGTATATAATGAAGAGGACTAGAGCGCTGAAATTAGTGAACGCGGTTCGAAGTCAAAATTCTACATATTTCTGTGCTACAGTTAATGAAAGTGTAAGTAATTTTTATCGTATTTTAATATTATAATACATTATAATATTTAATTTTAT
>VUJU01001599.1:0-52844 GCA_009835225.1 Aphis craccivora
AATTTTACTAGTTATTAAAATTAGTGAAATTTTCAATTTTTTTGAGAAATTTTTTTGGAAGTTTGGATAAAATTTTTTTGGCCCAATCAAAATACTTGAAAATTTAATACAAAGCTCCTCAAATATTATTCTTAAAACGATTTAAACATTATAAGAATACATAGGCACAATTTTTTTTTATAAGCATTTGAAGTTCAAATATTGACAAAAATTTGTCAAAATCATGAATATTTGCAAATTATTTTGTAGGTATAATTCATAAAAATGTTTGTATAAGTAGCTAAGAGTTGAAAATTTGATACAAGATTTTTCATAAGTTTAAGTTTAGCTTATAATAATTATAAAAGAACTTAAATTTTGGTGTATTCAGGCCATTAAAACATAAACCACCTTTTTTACTAACCACTGGAAATTATATCCTAGGCTGACAAATCATCTCTCAGAAACGTTTTTCGTATACAATGATACCTATCATTGGATTCAAATTTAACATTCCTATAATATATATAATATATAATAATGATCCATACAGCACCTAATGTACATTTATTGTATGTACCTAACCTATCATTGGATTCAAATTTAACACTCCTATAATATATAATAATGATCCATATGGCACCCAGTGTACAGCAGAGCGGTATCCACTTACCCACTTTTTAAATTTTTTTCATTATTTTTATTTAAAAGATTGTATCACGAATTATCTAGAATATATAATATGTAAGCTCATTACTAATCATAGTATTTTCATTTACTTTATAATTATAATCATTAATATTCGTATTAATCACACTAAACCTAATAGGTACAAATAATATAAAACATCAAACTTAATTTCCCAAGTTTTATTTCTTCAGTCATTTGAAGTTTAGTGTATTTTAGAACATATGTAATAAGTCTTACTATTCTTCCTTTTTTAATGTCGAAATCTCAAAATTAAATAATTTATAACGAAATTTTCTTTAGGATTAAAGTAAAATATATTTTTAAAACAAATTAAATATAAAATATCTACCTAAATATAATTTGCATAATTCTGTCGTTTATATATGCACATATATTTTTCTTTCTATGTGTTAACAATTTTATTTATTTCGAATTCGTTTCTAACCAAAAAATACCCTAAACACATTGTATAAATGAAAGAAAAACAGTGGGTGTATACGTGGACGTTTGGGAAAAACCGTATGTTTTTTGGTGCTTTTGTTGGCGTACATTGTGTCAGAATAATGAATGTAGTTTGGGACAAACGGGCTGAGGGATTAGAAACTCGTGGTGGAGCTGTAAAAATATACCCTCTCATGTTGTTTTTCTACTGTGCAGAGATAAATACGTGTTTTTTTCGGGGGTCAAATAATAAAGCGACTGTAATATTTTGAAATATTTTTATAGCCACGGCTGACGCATCACTCTGGGATATATTGAAATAACAAAAATATTTTGAAAACTTTTGGTTACAACCGTACTAATATTTAGTGAGAAAATTATAAATGTAATTGTTATTTATTTTCTTAATTTATTGCAGTAAAAAGTTCAATGATTAAGTATAAAAAATATTACTTATAGCTTAAATAAAAATAAAATAATTTATGCATAAATATCATATTTTATTAATCATTGATTTTTTAATACATTTTATTTTAAACATGGCCATTAAAGGTTGAATACATTCAACATAAATATTATAAGCAAATTCAAAAGTTCTTTGTTATTATATAATTAAGAAGATTGAAAAATTAATACACATTTAATTGCTAAATAAATACATTAAATATATTGGATGGGCAAAACATAAGTTTTAATATTATTATGTATATTTTTGATTGTTTTTCTTGATATTATGCCTATTTTTAAAAAAAAAAATATGTAAATACCTAATACGAATAGATTTACTACTGTTTATTCTTAATTCTTATAGAATATTGATTGGCATTTTATGACTGGTATTCATATTACAGATTATCGAGTTCTTTATGCTATTCACAGAAAATATTTTGGTTTGAACTTTATCACATATTAACATATGAAGAGCCTTTAAAAATTATTTCTACTTTAGTATCGAAAAGACTAATTTGATGTTATTAAGATCAAAAGCCAACTGTCACTCTATAATACACCCATACCCATTATACCCATTATACTAACTCAGATCGTATACGATACCATGGGGTTCCATGAAAAAGCTTTTCGAATAAAAGACCTTCGTTAATCTAATGAAGAAAATGGCTTGATTACATTAATTTTACTGTGATGTCTTACCTAAGTTACCTAAATATGGAACATTTTACATATTATCTTCGTTATTTATTAGTTCCTAATAATATGTGCAAGATTTGTTACATTTATTCTACATAATTTGGTTAACATTTTTTTATTTGTATTTTTTTTTTTTTTTTTTTATAGAGACTGATTTTGATTGCAACAATTTACCAAACTTACCAATATAGTAGCCAACATGGCATTTTTCAATGTTAAAACTTAACATAAATAAACGTTGAATTTTAGTTTAAGTGTAAAAGTGTACATATAAACATTACATAACATTTTATTAAATATTTATTTTTAAATACTTAAAATAGATTAATTTTTAAAATATCAAATATCAATAAACATTTAAACTAGATTAACTATTATATATTTAAAAATAAACTTTTGTTCAAGGCTTATAATAATATAATCTATATTTAATTATTTGTGTTTTTTTCCATTTGAAAATTATTGTTGAATAAAATATAATAAGCAATAAACAATTATTTTAATTTTAATTTTATGTTAAAATGTATTAATATAAATCGTTATGAAAGTACGTTTCCATTGATCATTGCAACCATAAAATGTATTTGAATTAGACTATTATTATAGATAATAAATAAATTATAAAATATTTTTTTATTTCAAAAAAAATCAAAATAACTAAATGCAGTAGGTATAAAAATATAATCTAGAATCTAGATCTATGATCTCTAAAATGTAAAATGTTATACTCGTATTATTATATTCGTTTTATTCGTGTTTTATTGTTCATTCAATATTTCGTATTCCTTCTTATTTCTTAAGAAAGATTTATCTTCTTAGTATTTTTATCCCGCAACATAGAAAAATGACATTTGTTCATCTTATCTTAGAACATTAACCATACGTTAACACAAAGTCTCTTTGTCATATCACATATTATATTGTTAAATATTATTTATCTACAATAAAGTGAAAAATAATTATATATTAAACCAATTATTTATTTATTCTTATAATTATAATATAGATTATAGATTATTTGTTTATTATTTAAAAGTGTTTTTTATTTTATTAATAACTTATACATATTTATAATTATCTTAAGAGAACAATAACCATGTTATAAACATAATATTACAGATTAATATTAACTGCACAACACAGAATAATAAATTTGTAGGACAACAGAAATACGCTTCTTTTAATACAATTTTTTTAATTATTTATTAACTCAGTAAAATATTTACAATATTGTATTTTTGATTAAAAACAAATTGAATTAGTTAATTAAATAAATTCAAAAAAAAAACTTTTTTATTTAACATTTTTATTTAAAAAATTTATTGAATAGAATTTTTTATTCAATTTTAATAAACATTATTGTAATACTTCTTTAAAAAAATTTGCAAAAGTCAAATGATCTTGAAATTCCTAAATAATTTTGTGAATAACGAAATTTATAAAAAAAAACTTTTCAAATGATTAAAGTGAAATACTATTAACACATTTAAACATTAAGTACCTATTTAAAGTTTGAATAAATTTTTTAAAAATTATTTACTGTGATAAAGATTTTATATGTTGTTTTATGCATAAAAATAACTAAATTTGTATATGAATAATATATAAATAATATTATACTGACTACATATTCTGTTTCTATTTCATATCACCAAGTAAGTAAAAAAATATATTACTAATTTTGTCTAGTACAATAAAATATAATTATGTTAACCTGTAATTATCACATATTAATTTGGTTAGATTAACTAACTTATTTGTTGTATTTTGCTTTTGAAAATGGTAATTTAATCTTTTCATAAATTATAACAATACATAATTTAAATTAATTAGAATCATTATCAAATTGTACAAGTTATTATGTACTAATAAGATCAGTAGGGGTCTTTTAACGATTTTATTTCAATCTACAACTTATTAAAAGGTATTCGTGAGCGAATCATTAAATTATTATTTATTTCTGTAATAATGAATTGAATAATATTATTAAAATCTATAACTATCTATTAATATTGTGAATATTTTAAATATATTTATTTAATCAGTAAAAGACGTATATTCAATAAACGTATAATATTACATCTATAGCGTTAAGAACATGGGATTCTATAAATGCAATAAAGTACCATGTACTCATTATAGCTATAATTAAATAAAACGTCAAGTTTCAAATATAATATGTGTATATAAGAACAATAGTATATGAAAAGTATACCATAATTAATACTAGGTCGTCTATCAGCAGTAATTTTACTAATAGAGTTGTGACCGCGTTTATCGTGGAAAAAACGGACTATTATCTATTTGAGTTTAAAAACGATTCTACGCAAACAAATAAAGTAATGTATCGACTGCTAACATTGATTAATCTCGGTATATATATTATACATGTAAATTAGTTAATTTTAGTATCAATTTAAAATAAATTTAACTTCAAATACTAAAAGTATATCGTAGTGAGATATCACGTACAATTATGGTTTTCAAAAACAGCTACCTATTTGTCCACCAGAAATTTTATACTGGAATATAAATTATTCTGTAGGTAGTATATTTTTATTTCAGTATATTTGTTAGTTAAAATGGCACTTTTACTCATTCGAAAAATCGTATAATTATAACTTGAAAGTGATAACTGATATATATATATTTATTTATTTTTAACAAAAAATAAATTACCTATCATCATTATCATAAGCATTGAAATGTATTATATTGTAGGTATAACTGTAATAATATATGTCATACACATTTTATGTATGAAAAATTAAATTAACTTAATTGATAGCGTATTTTAAATAAAACAAAATTGAAAATACCAATTTCAATAAAAAAATAAACATTAATATAGTCAATAGCAGATATACAAATTATGTATAGTTCATAAATTAAAATATTAATATTTCATCAATGGTCTTATCTACGTTGTAAGATCTTACAGAATATGTACAAAATAATCAATAGTTTAAGTGATAATAACATAAATTATAATATATAGGTAGTCTTTTTTTTAATTAAATTAAATAACTTCATTGATTTCAATGTACTTAAATAAAAAGAAAAAACTTGAAAAACAAAGATCCACATAGTCATAACTTAGATTAGAGCTTTAAAATTTCCATAATTTAAAATATTCAGTAGCACATGGTTTTTGCTTGATTTGCCTTTTTATCATATAAACAAGTTACGGAAAGTCAAACATACACAACGACAATTCCCAAGTGAATTTAGCAGACTATTATATTGTATAAAACAATATTTTGGCTGTATGTGTTTTTGTTCAAAAAGTTTCAAGTCTTGGATAGTTGATAATTTATATTGAAAGTAAAAATATTAAGTTTTGCTTAATCACAATTTTAAATCTTTAAAAATAGTTAAACAGTTAAAATAATATAAATTAGAATCAAGCCAAAATAAAAATCTTTAACACATTATAGTTTTAATACTGCAGAATTGAATGAGAAAAATATTTATCTTACAAACACTTCAAACTTAATTGTATCAGTATATTCTGTGACATATATTTAAATATGTTAACTTTATATATTAATAAATCACATATTATTATTAATTAATATAAATATATAATATATTTTAAAATAGTGTTGTTAATAATTAAGCATTTTTTTTTTTTTTTTATCCTTGTATTGACGACATATTGTGTTTAATTTACTTTATAATAATTTCGTCAATATAAAAAAAAATAGAATCTTCTTTTTTTATTACTTAAATAACTTCCTAAAACTTAAAAAAAAACAATCGACTACTACAACTTAACTCTTTTTCAGAGTCAGTTGTTTGCAAGACTATATGTGGAATCAAAATTAAAATATGGGATCTTAAAATATTGAACAATTTTGAACTTTGACATTTTTTATATTATCTTCATTAATAATTAATGATTTTAATAATTGTTAAATCTTAAAGTTAAAATACTTATTCTGAGTTAAGTCTTGTAATTTAGTTTGTCTAAGGTATAACTAAATGTAAAAAAGCGATTTTAAAAAAATTTATAAAGTATAAACATTTATATCCATAGACAGATTTTTTGAATGTAAATATAAATTTTTTTTATTATATGATAAATTTTTTTTCTGATTTGAATGTATATTTCTTGGGTTTTAAACAAAATAATGATATGACGTGATATTTAAATCAAAATTAAAAAAATAGAAATTTTCTAGAATATTAATTATTGAAAATTTATTATTTAGTTATTATTAGTTATTATTATTTGATTATCACTCATTTATTTTATTATATAGAATAGATAAAACCTATTAGCTTTAATTCTTCAATTAAAAACCTAATTTAGAACCATTGATGCTCATTAACGCAAATGTTCAAAAATTTTGAGATTTCTGTTTTATATATAAAATTAGAAACATATTCTGATATTATTTAAATATTGTATCCATGGTATACAGAGAAATACAACCTGATTGACATTTACTATATTGTATACATTTATATTATTATTATAGTTTTGAGAATATATCTTTAATTTTATTGATTCGAATCGTTGTGAGTATTTTAGAAATAAATAAACCCAATATAAAAAAAAAAAAATAGTACATATACCATAACTACTTAAAAAAACATAGCTATTATTCGCAAATTTGATTTGAGCACAATCATCTTATATTTAAAGTAAATGTGTGTTAAGTGGTTATAAACATTTAAATCACTAATAAATACCTAATAAATTTGTAAATTATTTTTATGTGGAACCAATTAGATCTCGTTAACTCTTTAAATAATGTACCTAAAAGGTATTTTATGAATCTTAAAAATTGTGATAACTAAACCTATAAATGTATAAATAAAAAAATGAATAATCAAAAAAAGCAATTTAGCAAATTGTAATTCTGCACACGAGCACACGTGTATTAACTTAATTATACTTTTTCAATATATATACATATATAATGGGTAATATATTCTTAAATATAAATAATTTACTTATTATAAACTTTTAAATTATAATAAATAATTTACTTAACATCATAAAGAACTTCATCCACATTAATTTATATATATGATACAATTTATGCATCTTAAAAATATGTTATGGGTTGGGGGTAAGTTTATCATCTACCACTGATGGATCACCGGAGGTCATCAATAGATGGTCATCAATCAAATCCCGTCTAGGGACGTAATGCTGACCGACAATTTCATTAACTTTTATTCTTCAACCATCCGACAATATAACCGATAATATATAATAATAATAATAATAATAATAATCCAATTTTGAAGGGAAACCCCTTCAGAGGAAACTATCATCACAAAAATGTAAAACCACAATGCACATTTTATGTATTATTTATATATTATTATTTACATTTTAATATATTAAAGAATAAGTTGATTATGTTGAAAAAAAAATGTTATACATATTATATTATTTTGTAACGTACCTAAGACAAACAATTTCTCTAAATTGTTATGTCTGTGAAAATCATAAAAAATTAAATGCATATTAAATATATCTATTACATATTGTGTTTTATCAAAATATATTATTAATAATACTTTTTACATAGAAATAATTTTTTTCGTAGAATTTTGAATAGGTTTTTTTTAAAAAGGTTAACGTATAAATAATTGAATTAATAGTTAATAACTTATAGGTACGTTTTAAATGTTTAAATGAAACAGTAAAACAGTAGTTATAATTAATCAAATATTTGAATAATACATAACGAAGGTGTAATTCTTGTATTACCTAGACATTTTGTATTAATTTTTTTTTAAATGAAACTTCAATGTTTTATAGTTTATATTTATGAAAACAAACTTAAAATAATCACCTAGTTGGCGAATATTAAGAAAATTTCATACTTTACAATATCCTTATAATCTAACCTAAGCCCATATTTACAAACATTTCATTGTTTATTTTATTTATTAAGTGTAATATGTGATACCTAATTGTAAAGCTTAATTCTTCAAGTCATTTAATTGTGTTTTGTTAGTAAATTCTGATAAATAAATCAATGTATATTGTGATCAGTATTGAAAATCTTATTTCACTGTCCGGCGAATCCGTTATGAATTCTATGGTAGTAAAAAAAAAAAATGTAGAAAAATAATATTTTGTTTGACCCTAAAGGGAATAGTAACATCATATGGCTGTAGTAATATTTAGCACGATACAGAATGGAATATAAAACATCAAGTACGTGACAATACCAAAAGGTCCAAAAAAGACTGCAATAACACGTATAAACATATATTTTCAAAACCCGATAATCCAAAGCTCTAAGCGTTTCTATGTTAGGTATACAAAAAGCAAGCTTCCTGTATAGCTTCAATAAAAGTGACAAAAAACTTTACACCAGAAGATTTTGAAGAAAAAAAATATGTATATAAAACCCATCACAACCTGCTCAAAATGGTGGAACGCATTATTTCTAAATTCTATTTTACCACTTTCTTTCAATTCAACAGATAATTTGAGGTGATTTTAATTTTATGGACACTTAAATTAAAATAATTCATTTAAAATAATAACACTAAAAATAATAAAAATATATATGTATATTATTAATTAATATTAATAAGTGTTTATTCATCATACTCGAGTTTTAATGATTTATAAACTTACGATTGTTAATTTAGAATATTCTTATTTTCGTCCACAAAATTTTATCTTTAATAAATATTATATTGATTATATCATATTATAGTTGAAATAAGTTCTACAATAATAAAATGTTTAAATCAGTTTTAATTTGATGATGCTACCAATAATAAGTTATAATAAGAGAACATACACTGCTATACTTCATATGCAATTAGGTATACTAAAATATACTCGTACATAAGGATGTATTACGTAACTCCTTATAAATTTCAATTTTTTTAAGAACTTTTGTTTAATTTCACTGGATAAAATTTAAAAAAACCAATCTCACGGTGAATAAAATTTTTGTCTTTTTAGGAAATAATTGTTCAAAGGAAAAGAAAATCAACATTTGCAACTAACGTTTTTACATATTACCGTAAACCAGCTGGCCACTTCAGTTCTTTGATTTCTACGTATTCTATGTAATGATATAACCAATCTCAAAGAATTAACAGCCATAATATCATAAAGTGATGCGTGTAGGACGTAGGTAAATCGATTGCATTAATAAAACACCTACATATATTGATTTATATATATTATGTGTTATCATAACGCTATTTCTAATTTATCATATTTATGTTTTTTTTCTAAAACTACACATTGAGTACCTATTATATTACGTTTTATAGGGGCTAGTATAATATAATTTCAATCCACATCTCATTCTCTTATTATTCTATTAAAACAAAAATATAAGTAAGTACTTATTTATTTATTAATATAATCAATTTTTTCCTTTTTTTTATATGAAAACATCCGACCTCCAGAAATTATTACTTTTAATAAATTATTAAACTAACTTTTATTTTGCGTTCTTTTTTAATTTTCTGGATTGTTTACGTCATTTTCCCACATTTTTATTCATTTTTATAAATATAAAAATTTTCTTTCTTAATAACGAATTTTATCGAATAATAATATATAACTACCTTAATATTGCACTCTTACTAATACAATCACTTCACATCTTATCGTTCCATGTCGACCAATAATTAAAAACTTGGAAATTAAAAATTAGTATCAAATTGTATCTCTCTAATTACAGTTGTTATTGTCAGTTGTAGTGTTTTATACCTATATTTTGATACTTTTTTCGTAATATTTTAGAAATACCAAAAATTAAATGTGATGACTAGTGCTCGTCTGTGTGTATTTGTTTTTTTTTCTGAAGACAATTTTTTTTATTATAAAGTATATGAAATATTGAAATAAAGACAGCCTCGGAAAAAATATTAGTATGGAACATTAATTGTGTAAAACATAAAAATGCTACAAAGAAAAAATGTAAAACCAAATAAAAGTTGTATTACTATATCATTAACAATAATCTACTTTTAATTACCTACGAATTATGTCAATCTCTTTTATCAGTCAATATGCCTTTAAATAAAATATAAAATTAATTATTTTGTACATTTTTGGATAAATACTTACATGCATAAAAGTATTCCTAACGAATCTACACCAAAGAAAACTTATGTATAACTGAATTAAATTAAAAACAAATTGAAAACTGTATTTGAGAAAAATACTAAATCTCAAACAATGTTAACAATTTCGAAAACTCTAAATACCTAGTGAAGAAGCTTCAAATAAGTGTTTTCCTGGTGTCTTCAGTGCTGAAGATTTGGCTCATTTAAAATTTTATCCTATCACTTCAGTGGACGTGGAGAGAAGTTTTTTTTAATATAAATATTTACTATCCTACATAATATGCTCTAGTAGTATAATGCAATAATTTTGAGTGTTTTGTAAACTTTTATAATTTGTGTTTATTAATTAAAAAAAAAAAAAATAAATTTTATTAACTTTCAGAAATTATTTGTTGTCTCTTAAGGTCATTTCTGTAATTACTATGTCACATTTTAATGTATTTTTAGTTTATTTTGATTATTTAAGGTCATACACTTCGAGCTTTATTAATTATATACTGAAAATGTATTTTTAATTCAATTACTAATTGTATGTAACTTGTTTATATTTTACTAAACCAATAACTTCTATAGATGAGTTGATAGTTTTACGCATAACATAAGCGTAGTCATAAATATAAATAGTCTATTTTTATTATTGAATTAAAGACAAAATAAAAAAAAAATTTAAAGCCCTAATAAAACTATAAAATAAAAGTTTTTAAATTTTCTAAATTTAGTAGATAGTTAATAAGTATACACTCTACATATATCCACTCAGTATTAAAGGCATACTAGAAAAGTATGAGTACATTAATTAAAACAAGATAAATAAAAATAAACATATAAAAGAAATAAACAAACTTATGGTGAATAATAATATAATATGTTGTAGTTAGGTATCCAATAATGGAATAATGGTGAATAATAATAATAATAATTGTTAAATAGAACTGTAATCAATTACGAGTGTTTAATTTAATTAGATAATATTCAGAATAATCACATTTAAATATTAAAATAAAACTATTAGATAGGTACCTCCTAGCTCTAGCCTAAGACTGAGGTATCCTTGAAGTTTATACACCATAATGATTCCGTTCCCGAAACACAGTATGCTTTTTTGTATAATTTTTGAATATAAAAATATAATTTTATACCTCAGCTTCTTATACTGAGTTCGATTTTATCATGTAAGCGTGTGATTTAGACATTTTTAAATACAAATTGTGGAATTTTATCATAGATTATGAAAACAAATTTAACATTTCAATACATTTTTGTAAATAAAACATACTCGGTGTAAAACAAAAGAAAAATACAAACAACTTAAAAATTAGCTTTTTGACTTATTTTCGCTTTACTCCAAAACCGTCTCTACAGCTGAGTTCATTTTAGCTTTTGTCGTAAGTCTGATAATTTCCTGTTTGGCGACCGGTCGTTGTGGACGTTTTGACAAATATTCTGTAGAAGGCAAACTATAGACGACACCATTGCGACCGGAATTGAATAAACAACAGAATAAATCAACGTCTTTATGTGCTACAGCCGTACCGGGGAGTGAGAGTAAAAGAGTACACGATGACTTCGGTGTTTCCACGGGTAAACGACGTCTTTTGTACACAGTTGTCTTTGTCCCCCTCCCAATAGTGTAGAAATAGTAATAGTAGTTGTAACAGCAGTATAAGGAGTTATAGTGGTAGTCGTCATTCGGGTAATTTGTAGGCAAACTAACCGCATTTCAATTCTCTCTGAAGAAACCTACTAGAGCGTTGGCGAAAACGGTGTTTCGCTTGAATGCAAGCGAAACGAAATGAGACAAGAAAAAGGGGAATGGCCATCCAATGACAGACGATGTAGCATATTTTTATAATGTATTTATATTTTATATTATAATTTATGAAAAACAAAAAATGTAGCAATCACCGCACACGATACATGATCCAAAATTTATTTATTTGCAAAATTAACTTTGTTTAATATATTTAAATAATGGATAACTTAAGACTAAGTTATCCATTATTTATATATTATACTACTTTTAATTAACGTTTTTACCAAAATATTAATTGAACTTAAAAAAAAAAATAATGCATACTACATAATATTATAATTTATAATTAAGCATACCACAAATAAAAGCGTATAAATATAATTTAAAACATTTAGTCTATTTTTACAAAATACGAGTATAAGACACTGGCACTTATATCTACAAAACCAAAAGTAATATTAACTTTAAATCCTCATTGTTAACTTTATGGATCAACTTTGAATATTTTTATCACTTTAGTCCCTATAACCTTATTAATAATTTTGTTTAGTTATTGTATAATGATTTATGAGTGACTTAAATTTGTTCAAGTCAAGCACACGACGATTAACCATTTGTATACGGTAGATTTTCATTTTTAGAGATTGAATATTTTATTTGCTTTAGAAAAAATTAACTATTAAGTATCAAAAATCAAAATAATAATAATCAGATATTGTATAGGTTGGTAACAATTTTCAATTTTCGACAAAAAAAAAACCTGCTCTCTCATTATCTTAAACAAACGATAATTATATATGAAAAATGAATTAACTAATACCTATGCAATACATAAATATAATGTTACTTAAATAATTTAATATACTGATATAAATTGCATATAGCAAATTATTAGTATAATTGTATATCTACGGCAAATGCATTAATCTAATTTGTATAAGTATATAATTATATAACACAAAAAACATAGTAAAATTCTTTTTTGGGAAAAAAATAAATTGAATTGCTTACCTATCTATTTTAACATATTATTGAAATATTAAAATATAACTATAATATACTATATATTTTAATAGAATTAACAAAATTAGACATATTTTTGAGTGATACAAATTCATTAATAGATGAAACCCATGGATGGGAGATTTTTTTTTTTTGGTAAAATACTTACAATATGAAAAGAAGAAAGAGGAGGTAGCAAAAGGTAGCAAAAAGGAAGGAGAAATAAATAAGATGGAAGGAAAATAATCCTGGATAAAGTGTGTTTGGGAGAAATTAAGTGACAGTTAAAATTATTTAGAGTAGTTAAAGAGAGTACTCGAATACATACTTCTATAATCTACAGTATAATCATATCATTACAAAAAATGTAATTTAATTTGTACGTAAATGATTTTGATAAATATTATTTAATGTTAAAAATGTTTACATTAAACATTAAGCACCTATTACCTATAGAAATTTTTCCTTATCCTTAATATTAAGTTTACACTAAGCTACACTACTTCACATTTTATACCATCTATTTAAGTATTTAGTAGTTTTAGCATTCATCTGCAGAACATAGCAAACAAATGGCATATAAATTAACAGACACCAAGTATATTGTTGTATACAATATAATATAAAACTTATAATAACCAATTTATTGCGTAATTATTAAATTATTTAACACTGACATAAACAGTTATTCCACATATTGAATGTTACCTAATTAACAGTTTCATTTTTTTTTTTATCATATATATTTTATATAATTAGTAATTAAAATATAGTATATTATTTAACTTAACCATACATAACAAAAACATCTACACAATCTTACAATAACAAAACTTAATAATTTAATTAGTCTGGTTATAATTTTATTTATATATAATGGTTAATTATGCTTTATGACATATAATAAAACTAATAGTAAAATTTAAATTATTCATAAGTATAATTCTTTAAAAAATTCAGCAACTAAAAAACTTTGAAACCAAAAAATATGAATTTTGATTTGTTAAAAAATAAATAATTATTTTTATTACTTTTAACACAATTTAAAAAAAGACAACAAATAGATACTGCTCCACTGTACATTAAGTGTTAAATAGATCACTGCAATTGATGTGTTAAATCTCAATTCAATGATTGATCATTGTACACAAAAAACGATTTTGAAAAAAGACGATAAACCTAAATAGCAAGTACATCTCATGAAATGCTCTTTGATCTCCTATTAAAATAATTAATTTTACTATTAGTAATACTAACGTAGTTTGGTTTAATTATTTCCAAAAACATTCTATTAATCATATGGTTAGTATTGAACTATTAAAATATTATATTATAATTATAACATAACCTTGTTTTTTTTTTTTTAAGTAATATTATTTTAAAAATGACTTAGCAATTTTTAGTTTAAACCCTAAAAATACTAACCAGATTTAATTTATCAGAAACCACATAAAATTTAAAATTTAAAATTAAATCAAAATGTTTGTTAAAATAAAACATTCATCGCTCAAATCAAAATTTAAAATGAGGTAAATTAGAGAATGAATTAATTTAATTTTTATAAATATATTTATATATATACATTAAATGATATACAAATATATCAAGTAGTTTTCCAAACAATAGGTACTATAAAATTCAAAATATGGATTTGTTCTAATAAAATTACTGTAAAAATAATACTTTCAATATAAAAAATACTATAATTTCACCTAAAACAATATTTCTTACTTATCTAAGTTACTAAAGTAGGTATTGGATAATATTGGTTAAGAATTGTATAAGTGTTAAAATACGTGGTCTGAATGATAAAATTTATAAAGCATATTAAATTCCAAAATGTACGAACTAGATATAAAAAAAAAAACTAACTGTGTAATTTACAAGCTACTTTTGTAATATACTGTATATCAATTATAATAGTATGATTTAAAAGTTTAAATTAAATACAAAAAAAAAATAATTTTGAACAGGGTTTAATTTACAAATAATGTGTGTATAATATTTTTAAATTTTTAAGCACGTAATTAAAAATAAAAATATATAGGCTAGTATAATCCTTTTTTTTAATCTTGAATGAAATGATAACCCATTGTGTATATAAAAAAAACAATTCAGAGCGAAAACTTTCTAAATTTTAGTAAAAATGGTTTAAATTGTTTAAAAACAATTATTTTAATATTGATATTGGATTTGAGTAAAAATTTCTGTTTTTCCTTTATTTTATTTTTTTTTTTTTTTAACGATTATATAAAAAAAGTATTAAGAATTTTTAGTTTTGACCTATTTAATGTAAAAACTATATCTAATTTCTTATTCAAAACTACCTACAAAAAAAAAAATTAAAGCATTTTATCGACTACTTATCGTTTATCCAAAAGAAAACACAAAAAAACCTTATTAATCAATACATCATCGTTCGGCTCAAAATCTAAAACACTAGCTGTAACGATTTTCAATATAGTATCTATGTACCTACATACTAGCCAATGAATAATTAATAATATTTATATGTTATATTAAGTTTACTGACTTATTAAGTCTTACTAACCATAATTCGAAATTATAAATGTAAGAATAAACTATTTATGAAATTAAAAGGATAAGTATGGTAACCGATCGTTTACTTAAAACAAAAGCACACCCATATTAATAAATTTAGAATTAAATATGAATTACATTAATTTAATTCAACTTATTCGTGTTTTTAAAATATTGACCTTCAATCACAATAATATTGAAAAATAAAAATTTGAGAAATAATTTTAACTATTAGTAAAGGTAAAATAAAATTGATAACCACTAACTCATCTATTATACAGATAATACCTTGGATAATATTTACCATCTGTATTTACCTTTGCACAGTTTCTATATGTGTCACAAAATAACAATATATTTTCTATACTTGTGATTCGGCATACTTATCTATTATCACAAAAAAAAAATAAAAAAAATAGTTTAGTATAAATGAGTGTAACCGAGCGTCGGATCTTTTAAAATTTATAATACGCTATAAATATGTGTACAAGTGTATTTTTACGTTAGCGTAGGTAATAGCCAATAGGTTTTGTACAAAGTTATAGGAAGAAAACTTAAGTAAATGATTGCATAGGTATATATAAAGCACTTGGACTATTTATTTAACTACATAACTACCTTAAACATTGTTTAAAACACAGTTTATACGTACAAAACTTTAATATATAAATATATTTGACTATTCATATTATTCTGACATTTTCTATAGTTCAAAAATTTAAAGTAAAACCTATTCTAAAAATAATAATGCTATTCTAATAAACCTCAATAGGTATAAATTCTTATCGTTATCTATCGTAATGAAAGTTTGAAACTTATCAGATTAATAACTTTATCTTTTCACTAACATTTATAGAAACTATAAAAGCTGATCATTAATCTTCCATTAAATAATAATCAAACAAAACACTTGTATACTTTTGAATTGAATATTGAAATTGATTTAATATACAATTATTTAAAGATCATATTTGAAAATTCATAACGCTTTCTAATTTTTGAAATAATTAGGCTGAAAGTAAACAGTATCACATGTAAAAATAATCGTTTTATTTGTGTATTTCTTAATTATATTCAATAATATAATACTTTATGGAAGTGTCAAGTGTTTAAGATATTTACCTAATGTATAACAATTACTATATGTTATGTGGTATAACTGATATAAACACTAAATTATAACATCAACAATATTTTTATTTTTTTTTTTCGAATAATTTGAGACATCAACTACAGGGTTATTAGCCAATACGATTACATAATTTACATTATTTGAGATTATTTAAATAATATTATAGCTTTGATCATCTGTATAACTATGATTTATAAATAATAATAAAACAAAAAATAACGAAGTTGTAGCTTATTTTTAAATGAACAAATAAACACGGAACTACTTCATTTGAAACAACACAATAAGGCCTCTTCGAGACTCAGAGTTTCCAAGAAATTAATGTCTAAACTTTTCATCTTGTTTTCAAGAAATCGTAAACATAGCCCCACTAAATGTGAACAACTCGAATAACAACGTGAACAACACTTATTAAACTTCAAGTAATTTTAGTGGTCCAGATGAGTGTGAAATTATCCTTCATAATAATGTAGCTGGTGTTTAAAATATAAATATTATTACTAACTATTTTAACAGGAATCAAAGCATAATATTATGTACTAAACTTACCTTCTAATTTATAAATATTATATTCAGTGTTAAGTAAATCATACTATTTGTAATTGAAATGAAATAATCCATTACTTATTTGATAAAATAATATTATATTCATTTAATTAGTTATATTTCCATTATATGTTTAAAAACATTTAAAGTAAAATTCAGAGAATTGATTAAATATAATATATGTATATATTTTATTATAAATTAAATAATAACAATAACATAATGATCAATAACGCTATAATGTTTTTTTTTTTTTTTTGTAAAAACAAAAAGGGTCAGTAGTTCAAAATAACTTAAGTGGTAGATTAAAAATAAATAAAAAATACTGTGACAATAAATTATTATTACATAATAAACAATAATATTTTCGTAGAAAATGTTAGAGACTAAAGGTTTTTTCTATTTTATTTACCAAATGGACTTTTTGGTTTTATGTTACTATTTACGTACAATAAATTACCTATTTTAAGGGTTTCATTGTAATTTTACACCTTACACTGTATACTCACCTAATTGCAAGCTATCAGAAGGATAGAACATTAACCTATACACTATAAAATAGTAATTTTCATTAGGCCTTATGTTACTTTAACCAAATAACAATAATTACTAAGACAACCAACCACTTGAACTTTTGTAGATCAAGCCAAACTGAATCAACATTTAACTACCATTTTTAGGAATCCCGGAGTGTGTGGTGGATTGTTAGATATTTCTGAAATATTTCTATCTATTCATTGTATCAAACAAAACTTAGATGCCAGTTGTGTTATTATATTTTTATATGGAGAAGGAAAATTAAGTTATAAATTAAAATAATATTTTAATGCCAGTATTTCGCTACAAAAATATACCTATAGGCTAATTGAATAATAATGATAATTATAAATTAGTATAATGTACCTAATATATATAAAAAAAAACAATAGTTTTTATGCCAATAGAAAAGTCTATTTGTATACCTCCTACGACGAAAAATTAATGTTTTCGGTGATTCCATCATAATTAACAAATACAACATTTTAAATACATGTTGACGTTTTCATGACGTATATATTTTTAATTCTAACCATTTTAAAACCGATATTTAATTTTTTTATTGGCAGGATTTATCCTTCACCCCCCGACCATTTGAACGCCAATACTTAAAATATTAGATTTATGTGTTGAAGTCGTTGAAAAATGTATGCAATTTGGTGGACGTTTGAATCAAAAATAATATAATATCCTATTCATGTTTCGTGAACTATTTTACTACGAAAATGATTATACGGCTTATGAAAAATGTGTAACACATTTTCAAAATAGTGTACCATGACGAAGCTCAAGGACATATTTATACAACATAATAATATAATATCATATACTCATAAGTCATATTATATATATTTAGGTACATCTGTTTTGTATATTATTGATGACAAATCCTTATTACAAATAAACGAATTATGGTGATGACTGATATACATACATAATTTACGAATTATTATAGAAGGAAAAGCAATAGAAGCATGCCGAGTATAATACATAAGTCTTGTTCTGAAAATCGTGCAGAAAATTTAAATTCACTAAAATATGAAGAAAGTTATAAATTATTGCAACGTTATTTGTTTACAAACTAAGAATGTGTAGCCCTTAAACACGTAGAAGACGATATAATCTCATTTAAACAAATCATTATTGAAACCATTGCACCATAATTATATACATGTACAAAAGTACAATATAATGGATACGTGACCAACGCTAATTGTGCTATTAATCAATCAGAAATACAATTGGTAATTGAAACGCTTGTATATATTTGTATTACATAATATATGTATGAATAATCTATTGGAGCGTTACTTATGTGGTCGTTTATATGATATTGTCAAGGGTAGTATGACGTGTCTAATGAAGCAAACGAAGAGAACAGAGTGAATATTCGTAACGTAAATACACGCGTAAACCATGAATAATTAATGTCAAATGTTAAAACTATCCAATCGGATGCTATTGGACTTAAAACGCACCTCAGTATGTATAATAATATAGTAGCAACAAACATTCAAATTCTATTTACATAGGTACCAATAGTTTTTCATGTCATTAGATTTAATATGTCATACACACTCAGAAACATCAGAAACCCTTTACACATAAAACTATTTAAGTGAATTATTCGATCCACATGTCATCGTTCACAAAGGCCAAGATTAGGATACCAAAAAACCTATTCTAACTATAACCTAAAAAAAAAACTCAATTCGCCGTATTCATTACATTAATCAAAATCAGTTTGTACTCAATTTGTATTGTTAACGCATAACATCTTCAATAAATCTAAATGTTTAATAATCTCAAATGTTTTTTTTTTTTTTTTTGTTATGAGAAACGTAGCTAACAGAATTTAAGAATTTTAACTTGAAGTGTGAACAATATGATAATGTGCATCAATCCTATATCACCATTTCCACCGTCCTCACGGCTTGGTTAATTTAGGTAACTAAAATTTAAGATTAAGACTCACGACGAAAATGTTTCAAACAATAATTGTTTCTAACAGTTGCATTCAATATTTGTTTGAAATAAACAAAGAACATTTTGCAATTATGTAGGTACTTGGTTAATGATAATGGTCCTTAAATTTGGATGAATGTTATATATTTATAATTGCAATTATTTAAAATAATATCTGAGAGTCTATAAAAAATATATAATATATATATATACATTTATGTATAGTAAAATAAAATGTAGGAGTTCATAAATAAGATAATTAATACATAATAATATGTACCAGCTATAATAAATAAAATAAAATATTTAAAATTCAACGAATGTGTATAAGATTATTTTTGTACATTTAGAAATTCTAATATTGATATAATTTTAGAAACTTAATTTTATTCAAAAACTAATTAAATATTTTGATTTATTCTTAATTGTCAAAAAATAAATAACATTAATTCTAAGTTATAATAACTCTATTTAAAATGCATTTGTCATTTTAATAATAATTTAATAATATGCATTATGTACATTGTAACAGCATAGTACTAATGTAATACATCATTCACAATCACTTTTGTTTAAATTATTTAATTTATTTAAAATATTAAATTTTTTTGTTTAAGGGCAGAAGGATGGTCCATGGTTCACAGTTATAGGCAACTATTTAAAATAAAATAATATTTAGTAAAACTTTTAAGTTACAGGTTTAATGATCAAATATGTTGATTAAAATGTACAACTATAATACTTTATACTTAAAATTGTTCTTAAATAATAAAAAAAAAAGAATTATTTAAAAAAATGATTGTATTATTTAACCTAACCTAACTCAAACTCAAGGGTGTTATCTTAAATAAAAAATATTCTCATAAAAATAAAAATCACAAAATTTTTGGGGGGTTAAAATCAGTTCACCTCTTAGTGGTGCACCTTGAGTAACTAAATTAACTGGAACACATAGGTTATGTCAAAAATATGACTTTTTTTTTTGAGACGCACTCAGATGATACCTTAGTCCTAACGCACTTGGAAAATTAAAAATGGATCATTGTGGGACACACTAGTGAAAAGCTCATTTTTTTATCAAAAATTATTTTTTTGAAGTTATTTAGTAATTAAAAAAAATAATAATAACAAATGCTCACTTGATAAAACACTATTTTTTTTTTTTTTTTTTTATGAAACTTAACTTTAAAAAAAACATTTTATGAATAGAAATTCGAATGTCTAAAACATTTATTTTTTATTTGTTGTTGATGCTCATACATTATTCCATTTTTTCTTTTTGTGAACACAGGAAAATCATAGAAACACAATTACCACGTAGGAGTTTTTAAAATGAAGTAAACTATTGAATGTTCTTCCAAGAGGTAATCAAAATCATATTAGCACACATAACGAACGTAGACAGATGGTGTGGAATTTAAAATGATGCCAGCAAGTGTGTGCAGACTTCGATCGAAGTGTTTGGTATGTTTGGTATGTTGTAGTCCTGATTTTTAAAGATACGTGTAAATCAAATGTAAACATTAGAAAGAAAATTTGAAATGTATTAATGTAATATTTTTATTAAACATAGTACGCTGGCTTTACAAACAACAATGACTAATAACGACATAATATTATACTTTTAAAACCATATGGCATATTGTAAGGAAAGATCTACCAAACATACTCCATTTTTTCCTTTAATAATAAAATTAAAAATGTATTTAAATTCTAATGTTTGGAATAGTTTCTTTAAAAATTATTTTACAAAAATATAAAACTGAAAAATTATAGGATTTAGTTTTTCATTATAGTTGAACCATTTTTATAAATTAATAATGTTCATAGATTAACAATAATTACTAACATTTTCAAATCACTCAGGTAACTCCCAAATTCATTATCGTAATCCTATTATCCTTGGTACAAAAATTGAAAAAACTCAAAAACTAATCGTTCAAAATTAATATCGACGCGTCAACAATTTCCGAATAATAAAATTATGTGCTAATTATTTTATAGTAAAAAATATAGGTTTAAATGTAAAAAAAAGAAAAGTTTTTACCTTAATATAAAATTTCTCATGCAGTAAGGAAAATCTCAAGAAATGGACGTTAAGTATATGTAAAAATTCCAAATATCGGAAGTTGAATAACTGCATACCTAAATAGTATACTTGTTGAATAACACTGTACATAAAAGTGAATATGATGTACAAAAAAAGAAATATATAAATCTTATTAATTTAACCGAATATTGTTCCAATTTCCAAACTTGAGAAAGTTACCAAATAGGTACATAATGTATTTTGTAATTTATAGTTTTATCCCAGTATTATTTTTTTATAATACCAGTTGTATATAAATCACTTATTTGAATAATAAAAATAAGAAGAACCTTAGTTTATCTTAAATTATATATTTATAGCTAGCAAAATGTTTTAGATTCTTAACGAAATGATGAATGTATTGATTTTATAATGATGTGTGTGTTTTTTTTTGTGTCTATGTACAGCATAACTAGTGAAAATAATGCTTCAATTTCAAACTTTAGGGGTAATTTCCGATAGAAAAGTAAATATCCTTGGTGCATTATAAAGGTTTTCAAAAGCGCTGGGAAAAATCAAAAATTAAGGAAAAACGGGAATTTTTATCCAAAACCAGTTTTCGACCAAATCGAATTATTTATATGGTTGTAATTCAAAAACTAATCACTGTAGGTAAATACTTGACATTTTCACCAAATGTTTATGTCAGTGTAATCTATACACAGTTAAATTTTTAAAATTTTTTGAATTTTTTTGAGTTAATTCTCCATAGAAATTTTCGATTTTTTTAAAATGTCGATAAAAAATTTTTGGATGACAAAAAAAACTTGAATTTAATACAAGTTTCCTTATGAGTTGTTCTTATTGTAACTAAAAAAATTAAAAATCGTTAGTCACAATTTTTTTTTATAGTTCAAATTTTTACGAAATCTGTAGAAAACGTGAAAATTTGCAAGTAATTTTGAAGTTGAAAAATCATAAAAATGTTTGTGTTAATAACAAAGGATTAAAAATACAACACTAAGTTTTTCATAAGTTTTCCTTCAAGTATCTATAGAGAAAACTCGAAGCATCATTATAGGAAAAATTTTAAGTGCGTTTGAATTTTTAATTTTTAATAAATAGCATAACCAAAACGATTTATCCTCAAACGATTTTAATAATAAAATTTAATAATAAAGTTCCTCATACCTTACTCTTATAGTGATTAAAAAATTATAAGAATAAATAGGTACATTTTTTTTTAATTTTTTTTACAATTTTGTATAAGTAGCTAAGAGTTAAAAATTTAATACATGATTTTTCATAAGTTTAGTTTACAATAATTATAAAAGAACTTAAATGCTGGTGTATTCAGGCTATTAAAACATAAACCATCTTTTTCACCAACCACTGGAAATTATATTCTAGGTAGACAAATCATCTTCGTTCAGAATCGTTTTTCATATACAATTATAACTTTATCATTGGATTCAAATTTAACACTCCTATAATATATAATAGTGATCCACACGGCAGCTAATGAACAGCAGAGTGGTACCGACTTATTTTTTAATTTAATATCGTAAAATAACAAAAAAATGTAATTATAGAAATATCTATTTCTCTTTATGTATTTTCACAATATGTAGGTATTTCCTAGTCGTTTTAAACTCTAAATACTGAGAAATCTTGAATATAATTCAAATATATTCAGTAAGTACTAAATAAATACTAATAAATAATCGACAAAATTTTAAAATAACTAGTACGCAGCTTAATAATTATATCAAAAATAATTATCCTGAAAAAAAAAAAACAGTAAAAATTAAGGAAGTTTCAGTTTTTTTTTTTTTTACAATATATTTATGATAGACGATATCTAACTTATATGACGTATATTGTATTATTATAAAAAGTCAGAAAACATGAATTATTCTTAAATATTCTATAAATATTCTTTAAACCAATATTTCTCTATAAAAACCATTATTTATAATTTTTTGGAAACTAAAGAGTAATATTAAATAAAGGTGGATTTTTATAGATAATATTATTATTCACATAATTTGTATCATGAAAAGATTAGACGAGATTGATTTTTCTAGAAACAAAATGGCATCAACTATAATAATAAGACAACTGGTAATATATTGAATTTATTCCAATCACATTATCCAAACAATACGGGTATCAATGCGCATACATTTACTATCGTCGTATATACTTATATGTTGTATAATAAAAAGGCGAAAAGTGTGAAAGACAAACATTATCACTTATGAACCACAATTAAGATTAGTTCCGTGGTACAATTTCCAATTTAGTTTTATCCAGATAGTCTAGCTATAGTGTCCTTATTCACTAACCATTTAAAATATTTTCCAAACAAAAGGAACCTTCTGTATATATATATATGTATGTAATGTTTTTTATCAGATTTCCAAAGCACAAGATTATTTATTCGAATGAAAGTTGTAAAAATAACTAGTGCAAATACATTAGAGTAGGTATTAGCATACGCCGGGTATTATATTTTAGAGTATCAGTCATTTAAGGCACTGGGTATCCTATCTATTTTATATTTCACATGTGTATAATGTATATGCAATCATAGATGTGATATTATATTATTAAAAAGAAAAAAGACTATGATTATGAATTTGTTATGATTAAGTCAATAGCTACTATGAAATACACGATTCATGATAAAATTATTTCTAAAATTAAAATTTTAAAATAATAGGTATCAACTTTTTTTAAATTAGTAAATATAAAAATGGAATTCATTGTTTTTTTTATAAAACTAGGTATATAAATTATTTTAAAGGTTTAAGCTAAATTTAGTTTCAGACAATCAGTGAAAATCACCAAAGGTATCTCACTTAAAATATTATTAAAAATTAAAAAAAAATCATGTTAATTTGAGGCATATAATTTTGATTTTGAGTATACTACGTTAATAGGTAGTCTGTTTTTTAATAATAAAGCAGTAATTAATCTTGGACAATTAATAATAGTTTCATCATAATAAATGTCATTAAAAACACTTAACAAACAATTTCTATAAAATAGAATATGTTGTTTATGACATTTAAATTTATAATAAAGAAACTCATTTACTTAACTCTAATTAAAACACTTGGAAATTATTCTTTAATTAAACTTGCTATTTAACGAGGAATTGGTAAATCCCGTTAACTAAAACACTAATCTAATTAAATATCGTACTAAATTGTCCATGTTTTAATTGTCGTGTTGGTATTAAGAGAAAAAGGAGAGTGGTTAACATTATAGCCGACAGAATTTCAGTTAAAAATGAAGACCATAGGTCGTGAGATTGTTAGTAAAGTAAAATAACAATAATCTCTTTTTAAGATACTATAAAACCCACCAGATTAAAATAGTTATAAATGCCCCCTTCCTTTATTTTCTCGTGTTTTGTACTATCAGTCTCTAAAGCAAAGGTTTCAAACCATGGTGCCGCAAACTTAAATTTAGGATGCTGCAAAATTATTTGAAATATATTTTTTAAGAAAAAACTGTTTCAACTATTTGACCATGAATAAAATATTTATGTAAAAAAAAAACAAGCCCAAGTGTCACATTAGTTCCATACATTAGTAATTACATAATTTTTATTAATTTTGATAATCAAATAATTAAATATAAATATATAATATAGTTAATGTTCAACGTAATTATTTGCATTATAAAATATCTTAGCTATTACTAGCTATATACTTATTACTTTTGTTTATACATAATGAATAAAACTAAAATTGCAATAAAAAAATTAAAATACACCATAATATGTTATATTACTATTGTGTATTCAGTACCTATAGAGTATAGAGTGCCTCCGAATTTTTAGAAAATAATTAAGGGTGCCGGGAATCAAAAAATATTGAGACTCCCTGTTCTAAAATATTGGGTCCATGATAATGAAATTATAATATTTATGCTGTTCTAATATGTTATATGTAGTGATAAATAGTAACCCCTTAACACAAGTGTCCATACAAACCACAAAGTATACATCATTTGCACATAAACCTTAAAAAAAACATTAGAAATAAATTATGAATAATTATTTTACACGTTTTAAAATTTTTACCTGATACAGTTATAGATTTTTTAAATTTTTAACAAAGGGATTCATAAAATAATCTCCAGTTTAATGGCGGTAACTTTTGTTTTAATAATTTGTGTTAGCAGTAAATTGATTTTACTAATATTATACACAAAACACAATCTATAAAATAAGTTTACAATACAGCAATAAATTTCAAATTACATTTCTTTATAAATTTAAACAGCCACCTATTTAGGTATATTTCTCGCGCAGCCCGGAATTTAAAGAAAAAATATTAAAATTGAAAAAAGATTGTAATAGAAATAACTAAATAGGTATCAATTTTTGAATTTATTTATTCAAGCGATTTATATAACTGAACATTTCAAAAAACATTATTTATGATGATGACCTAAGTATGTTTTACAAAAGTTCAAAGAAGTATAGTAATAGTTCAACTAAGTAATAATCTATATAATCTTATACATTTTAAAAACATTAAAATATTATGTTTAACTATCCTTAAAAAAAATTCATGTTATAATGCATTTAGAATCGTAAAATAACTGTATTATATTATTCTGATTTATTTAATACTTCCACTATATATTTTATCAATACATTTCCAATGTTCAATAAATTAAAATATTAACAAATTATACAGCAAAATATTATATTTTATAATGAAAATGCCTCGTAACAAGATAAAGCACAATAAATGACAAAATGACATCCAATATACAACTAAGAATGTCAAAAGTATAGATCTGTACATTTCTCGTTTATCCTGCATTTATATTTGTTATTAGTACACGTAGTCTGCAGTAGTGCGTTGGATTTTAAGAAACTAATAAAAATAGAATACAGTGGAACTGTTGGTCTCGCACATTGGGCATAGGTTTCTTTTCTTGTATTAGTTTATAACTAAAGATAGTTAAACGCCTTGCTTGTCAAAAGCTCCCTGGATTATAGTCAATGCACTAATATATGAACACGTACATATAAATAATATATACTATATAGAAATCCCTGCCATTATTGC
This sequence comes from Aphis craccivora, assembly GCA_009835225.1. Classification (NCBI taxonomy): domain Eukaryota; kingdom Metazoa; phylum Arthropoda; class Insecta; order Hemiptera; family Aphididae; genus Aphis; species Aphis craccivora. The sequence continues at coordinate 26,931 of VUJU01001599.1, forward strand.
AAAATTATCCACGAAGTACAGAACAGACCAACCGGATTCAAACCTTTGTTATGGTCGGCTATTACCTATATTTTTGTAATTGATAGAAATTATTATATTTCTCTTATTCGGCGTTGTATTTCCACGAAACTCATTGACCGCCTAGTATATTTTATTGTTCGAGCCAAAGCTCCCCTCTCCGGCTACCATCGATCACAGAGTTATATTATAGGACACACTAAACGTTATTGGCAAAGTTAATCCTGGAACATTTTAACAACCAATATATTTGGTGGCACGTGCGTACTAAGTAATCAAAACACATGGATAACTTCGTAATCCACAAATGCATAAAAGTAAGAATTTACCACATTAAAAAAAAAACAAATATTTTAAATATTTTACCAACATAAAATTATAAATAATTCTGGAATGTATAGTATTAAGTACATTTACAGAAATATTAAAATACACACACCTTTTGATATACATTTTATATGACAGAAAGTTAAAAAATTTGAAACAAGAATGAAATAAATGTAATGTAACAATTTGTCAAGTATACTAACCAGTTTAAGAATTGTATACTTAAAACGTAATAAAAATATTTAAATACTTATTTATTTTAATACGATAGTTTTAACGTTATTTAAAATAACAAATCTATAACTAAGTCTATAAAACATTAAATTTAAGAAGCCAGTGAATAAGCACAAGTTGTATAAATCTCAAAAAGTACTATATCACATTTATTTTATTTTTACTTTTATCTTGTTTACTGTAAAAAAAAAATAAAGAGGGATGCAATTAAATTATAAAATATTGGGATAACTTAAAATAGAACGTAGGTATATACATTATGTTCATACAACTTAACGTATTATAACTAGGTAATAAATGTAATTACCAATCAGAAATATAAATTTTTATTTGTCAGCTAATATAAAATATAAATAATCAAAAATCACAATATTTTATTATTCACACTGCCTACTGGAAAATTTTAGCTATTATGTGATAAAATAACCAGACAGTTATCAAATACGATTCCTTCTAAAAAAAAAACTATATTAATTTTAAAAATATTTCAAAGCTAAACTCATTTTAAAATCATCTTTAAGATAACTAATAAAATAAATACAAACACAATCAATCATAAATAATACATGTAGTTTATTTCTCCTCTTGTGGTTAATTTACATAATTTATTCCCAAAATATGTACAAAAATATCACAATTATTACTTGGATAAGAAATATAACATACGACATACAATTTAAGTTCAAGAAGATACAATTTAATTGATAATCAAATATGTTACATAAAAATAATTAAATAAATATAAAAATATATATATTATACATACATAAATAATTTATATCATAGTCAGTAGGTATTCTAAGAAATTAAAATAAATAATCAACTAAAATTATATTAGCTTAAAATTAATTAAAATGCATTATCATTAAGGTAATCAACTTAAAAATATTCTATATTATAAATATAAAAAAAGAGAATATTTATTTTATGAGATATTGGTATGCATGAGGGCTACTTTGAATGTTACATTTCAAAAGCAACATAAAAATAAAAACATCTAGTTTATATTGAAATCGAAATACATAGTAAAGAAGTTAATATAACGTTCGTCCTCTTACCAGTTATGCACCTACCTATATCTTATCTTTAAATCGATACAGTGTATATCATATAAGTAGGTATATAACATGTAAGTATTGTATAATCCAATTTATTAATAGAAATATTCTATGAACAGTATAAACTATATCATAATTAATTCTAGTTACTTAGAAATCAACATACTTTTAAATTTATTTCTAGCGATTCACCATGTCAAAATACACGAAAAAATTAAACTTATCTAATTCTCCTTTTTATTTATAAAATATTTCTGATATCTTTTATTTATATTTTTTTTGACTGTTCATGCATTACGGCAACTTACTATTAATCATTTGACTGAAAATGGCCATTATATGTGTTCATATCATCAAGATTGTTTGTAGATGTTGTCACACAACCGGAAAGGAGTAATTGCCACTTAAAACTCACTAAGATTATAACGATAACATCACATATATAGTCACTGAACCACCCTTGCACCATTCAAATATTTAACGCCAAGACTCTCATCAAATTCTCAAGTTGTACATTATTATTAAAACAAATACTCCCAAACCTAATTATACCTTAAACTCGTGATAAAGTTTCAAGGATTTTGTCTAATCGAAGCAATTGTATCAAAGTGTTCATTAAAGCCCGATCAATATACCATCTCAGTTCTAACGTCGACTGCGATTTCAAAATGCATAAAAATTATATTTTTTTTATTAATTTTAGTATACGAAACACGTAACATTTATTACAACTAATATATATTTATTTCTGATCTCTTGGTCTAAACTCATGCTTATAGATTTTTAATATCATTTTACTATCACAATTTTAATGTTGAAGTGTTTTTGAAAAAAATGTAATGGCTGTTCCGTGCATAATTACTTATAAAGGTAACGTGCATTTACAATAGTAGAGTGTAGCTAAGCATTAAAAAATTCCAATGTAAAAGTGAAGGAGAAACCCTATATGTATAATGCACAGTTTCAGATAGAAACCTGTCATTACTTCAAGATTAAACGTTTCGTTGCGTACAATGAAAGCCACTCGACTTGGATGAGGGCCATTAGCAAGAAATGGATATTGAATGAATTCAAAGGTCACCTTTTAATGGTAAATGAACACCCCCGGAACACAGGTTTAAAGTTATTGTAAAGTAAAAACAAATTTGCATGGACAAATATTTAAGAACGTTTCAAATATATAATATTTTTTATGATATTATAATACCTACAACTATAGGTTTTAAGTGCATCATAGACCTACTGATTTTGATTTTATTTTTAATTAAAATAATTTATAGTATATTTTTTACACAAAAAATGTAAAAAAAAATAATTCTTATATGCAGCTAACGTTATAAGTATATTTTAAAAACTCTATAACAATTAACATTAAATTACACATTCCATACCCAATTTCATATGTAATTATTAAGAATATATTTTTTAATTTATCTATTTATATATGTTATAAACTTAGTCAACATTTTTATTTATTTAAAACGTAAAACCAAGATCAAAATATAATACGTAGGTATCTGTAACTGCTTAATTGCATCACAGTTAAACGAACTAAATACATTTTATGAATTTAAGACATCTAATATCTACATAAGCATAATAACAATTTGTAATAATACAATTGTCATAACCTACATTTATTTGTTAGCGTAAATTTATGTTGTGATGAATAATATTTAATATTTAAAATAAAAAAAAAACTTAATCACATACATTCTTAATAAGGTAAGCATTTAAATAATTTTTCTAATATAAAAACAGTTATATTATGCTACATTTTATAAAATTACATAGAAAATAAAATATCACAAAACTTGCTCGTTCGTCATATTTATGAACTTTATTAATTAACCACTATTTTTATTCTTTCTTTACAGATGAAATTAAAGTAGTTTTCTTATTATTTACAGAAAAATATAAAAAAAAAAAGGCAGGTAAATAGGTACTACTCTATTGTGCATTAAGTGTCAAGTGTCACTATTATAGGCAATAGGCATGTTGAATTTGAATTCAATAATATATCATTATAATATGCGAAAACTGAAAAGGGATTCTGAGCGGAAACGGTATATTATGTCTGTCACTAAGTAATATGTTATTTTTTAAATACCTTGCTATTGAGGTGCCTAAGTAGTTTATTTTACTTTTATTATTATACAATAGGCTGATATAATTTTTTACGAATATATTGCATTTATTTTAATATATTATTAGAATTTAATTATTATAATAATATATATCAATTCCAAATAATATCAAACTTACATAACAAAAAATGTAATATCATAGTATTAGTAATATTTTTAAATAAATCAAAAATGTTATTGCATTTAGTAAAATTCATAATAAATAAAAATATTATAACATTTTAAATTCCCACGAATAATAATTTTAAATTAAAACAAAATAATTAACAATATTTTATTTAACGTTTAAATAAGTAATTTCGTCAAAATTCTAACTTCAAATACATATAAAAAAAAATTGTGCAAATATACCTAAATTTTTAATATTTTTATATAGATACAAAAATTACTTTTATAGGACCTTGTATTAAATTTTCAAGCTTTTTACCAAAAATAATTTTTAATTAATATTTATAACAAAAATTCAAATTTCTTGTTGGTACTATAAATAGCTAAACAATAATTGAAATATTTTAATAATTTTATCGAAAAAAAAAATATTATACACATATGGTGAAAATAAAGTTAGTCAAAAATTAGATTTATAATTTTATCTATTATCCAGATTATAAAAATAAGTACTTATTGAGAATTTTTAAATTTGACATCTTTAGTACAAACTGGATCCAATATTATATCCAAATATACTCCTATTTTTAAAAATCGAAGAATTTTTCTAAAACTTATCGACAATAAAAAAAATCCTATCTCATAATGATAACATCAATACATTCGTCGACCCACTCAAAATTTAAAATATTAACTGCCATAAGTAAATGTCTTTTTTATTTATAAAATTTATATCATCAATTATTACATTGGCAGTTAAATTGCATATTACAACTAAAAATATGACTTCACAGATAAAAATGAATCAAAATGCAATACAAATTAGTTGATTAAATTTATTGATCCCAATTAAAAATATAAACATAAACATGTTAATAAGTATAATCTTAGTTTAAGTATTGTTAAATAATAATTAATTGTCAAAAAAATCATTATGACAATGTTTTTTGAAATAATATTTTTTTGTTAATACCATTCGATGAGCCAAAATTATTTTCAAATTGTTTAATATTAAATAAAAAATATAACTTTAATCTTTTTAAAATACGAGAATCAATTTTAATTTCATAGTATGAATAAGATCACTTTTATAAAAATACAATTGTTCATTAGGTATATAAAAAAAAAAAAAATGAAAAAAGTAAAAATCTTAGAAGCATCAAAATAAATCCTAAATGTTTCATAAAAACTAACCGAATATATAAGACATAAAACGGTATAACAAGTTAAATTGAAATTTATAAGTGTATAAATAAATAATAAATGTATAATATTATAATTATAATATGTTTTTTTATATGACAATGGCATATATTCATGCCTGTCAATTATTACTTTAATACCTTACTTAAAAAATATTAATAAAATGATTTGCTTGAACACATAAAATAATAATATAATATGATTTGTGTTTTACATGAATACACACCCTAATCACTCAAGAGTGCCACATTATTATATACTTTTAACTTTATTAATTATCTAACGGTTTGGATTTTTTTTTTAAAACAACTTCTATTTTATTATTCGAGGGATTTAAATTAAAATATAAGTATAACCTACCTCTATAGTTTACATAGGTAAAGTTAAGCAAAGGTTAAAAGTTTTAGATTCTGTAACCACAACACTATAACAAATGCCATCAACGTAGTGTAGGATTTCAATTTTAGACAGTCACTGCTGTAATTAAACTGTAATTTTATAGAATAAAATCCTGGAATTCAATTTCAATGTAGACTTAAATATACCTAGAATCTATTAATATTGTACAACTTATTATTTAAACATCTAACATTTTAAGATAAAAACCTAGCCTAACCTATAACATCTGACACAATTAAAGGAGTGTAACTTAATACAACTAAATATACTAACTTTATAATATTATTTTGATCACTATAGATTATAAATTTGAAACAATTTTCGTTATTTTGTTACAACCAAAAAAAACTATTAATCATAAATTATATATACAAGTCTATCGTTATTATTCATAAGTAGGCAATAGCATAGATATTAAAAAAAAAAAAACAATCAAATCTAAGTTTTTAAGATCAATCTAAAATAAAACCTTAATTTATTTACACAATTATTATGGAATGAACATATTCTAAAATTTGTTACCAAATTATATAAACAGGACCGTTAAAATATTGCATTGCGCCTATGCCTTTATTAGAGCCTAGGAGTGTACCTACAAGCCAGAAAATGAAAATGTCTTATACTCTGTTCTATTTTATTTATACTATAAATAGTTAGGTATTATTTTTATAACTAAATTACTGCTGAGCCACTGATTTTCATAAAATCATAAAACACAAAATAATGAAATCTTTCTTTAATATATATATATATATATATATATAATAATATTATATAGTATTATATTGCATTTATAGAATTTATTACTAAATCCATATTGTACAGATCTACTTAGTTTATTATATCTTTCAATACAATATAAAAAAAAACTATTTATTTAAATCAATTCCAACAAATATAAGGCATAATATTATGGGTTTTTTTTAACGATTTTAAAGATGATAACTAGGTAAGTACTTGCTAAAATGTATTGTTTGATATCAATATAATAATTTATACGTTTGTATAATTGTTTTATATTTCAGAAAAATATGGATAGGTATGTAGTATGTAGTATATACCTATAGGTAATATAATATTATATGGTAATTCTCTGATACATATTTTTATAATTTTTAACTTGCGGTATTTATTGGAGCTCAATCAAATTTTGACTGATTTGCAATCAAATAGCCTTTAAAAGTATTTTTACAACACCAAGAATCGCTATATAATATATTACAAGTATATAATATTACGTTTAACGTTATATTATTAATAATTAATAACTAATAGTACTATGCAAATACGGGAATTTTTAACCACCTATTTAAGGTTAGGTTAACTTAAGACTTTGATAAACCTACCTAAAAGATCTAAACCTGTACATAATTTTATGTAAAAACACATTTCAATAAATTAATAATAATTAGAACGAAGTTATAGTTTATATTAAAGCATTCAGGTATTATTAAATCGTTATAAATCGTTTTTTAATTAAAAATAACTTACGGTTGACGAATACTTTATCCTAAGTTCACGACGACGAATTATTTCGATAACGCTTGAAAAATACACCCTCGATGTTTCTCGTCAATATATATTATGTATGTATATTGGCGATTCTGTTGGAACCGATAATAATAATTATTGTCGATGATCCGTAAACGTCTGACACGATGTCAAAACCAAACAACAACAAATATTTAGAAATCTCGACCGATCTGACCACAATATTGCAGTATGGGTACACCTATGCACGAATGGACTGTCAGAAATCTCGCTGAAAAAACGAGTCCCTCCGCGGAGACGATGAAAACAATTTACCGACGACCGAAACGGAACACGCGAAATGTTCTTCCGAGTATTATTAGTATCGATAAATTGTTTACTATAACATTCGTGGAAATTCCAAAGGTTCGACGGACTACAAAATTCGCGTCGGGCTGTTGACGATCGGAACGCGAAACGAACGACATGCGACCGCACACAAGACTGAAATCGGTCCACGAAACTATATCGGCGGCGGTGGCGGCAGAGGCGGCCCGACGTGACGCCTTCAACCCCGCACGGAAAATTCCGACAGTGGTGCCAGGCGGCTACCCCAAAAACTATTATACGTGACACACACACACACACACGTGTACGCAGATATTAAATATATATAATATATATATACGCGTATATAAATATAAATATATATATATATATATATATATATTATTTAAATTGTAGGCGTACAGTTGTGCGTGTGTGTGCGGGCGCGAAAGGACAAAAAAAAAAAATAAAATAAAATTAATGGAAAAAAAAATTATCCGCGCACCAATGTCAACACCTGTACTCGTAAAGTACGCTAAAAAAAAAAAAAAAAAAGAAGAAGTGTATTATTATTATTACGATATTATGTTGAGTAATATTATATATTATATTGTAGGTACACATTATACTATTATATTATCGTCTTATTTTTTTTTCGAGCCTTCTGAGACTATACGTTATTACGCCGTGGGCCAACTCTGTGCTGCGTAGTGCGTACTATATCGGTCGGTACCTGTTCTCGACCGCTAAAAGTTATACGCTGTCGCCGGGCTCCTTTTTATGTAAAAATAATTTTTTTTTTTTTTTTTTATGGTTAATTCGTTTTTTTCTTTTCTTTTAAAAGCCGTCCGCCACGTACTTAACAATAAAATGTGGGTGTACGTACTCAGCGTATACGTCTTGTGTAATAGGCCGTTGTATATTATATAGGCACATCACATTATTATGTTATGGTCCGAATAAATAACGTTAAAACTTTTTTTTTTTTTTAATAATAAACGAAAAATGCATTTATAAGTTTTATCACAATTTATATTATAATATTATATTATGTATTTCATGTGTATTGTTATTATTATTATGTACCATGTACCTACATAGTATAAATTATACTAGGTATATGGGTAGCTACTAGCTAGGTAGGTACTATAGATTTAGTGGAACACGCCGTACTATAATCAAAATACACGACCAATTATTAAAATAACTTTTTAACGTAAACAATTTCATCATTTCTATCTATATATACACTTCTTCATACATGCATAATATAATGTAATTATTTTTTTAATTATTACTATTATTTTGATTATTATTACGTAAATATTGTCAATTTACTTACTATTTTCATAGATTTTATATTATAAAAGAAATTCTAAAATTTATTAAATTACATCATTATTTTAAACAAAAAATTTAACAATATAATATGCATTTACTCATAATAAGTTTTAAAATCTAAGGATCTTAGTAGACATTTACTAATTTCATACCACTTCATCTTAATTGAAATTTCCGATAATTTGGTTAAAAGTTTTTATTCTTTATATACTCTATAAAGTAATTGACTATTAACTAAATTATGATAATATTTTAAAATTTCTCAAAGTTTATAATATCACTTATAATTTTCATTTTTCATTGTCAAATTTAAATGCACTTAATCGATACCTACTACTATTATTAAATAAAATTTAATCACTTGATGAATTTTGCGTAAAAAATATTTTATTAGATTTTTTTACTCAAAAAGTTAAATAAATAATAATAATAAAATATATTTAACTATCAATATTTTTCATGCTATTGCGATTTTCAAAATCTTGTAACATTTAATAATTGTCCATATAAAAAATATTAAAGTTTTAAAATATACCTATATTCTATATATATTATACTTATTTGATTTAGTGTTAGGTTAAGTTTTAAAATTTTAGAATAGTCCAATACTTTTAGGAATTTTTATTTTTTATTTTTACGATATTCGTTAAGTACCTAGACTACTTCTCAGCTTTATGTCTCCATCGTCGATCTTCGAACAAGTAAAATAGAATGGAGAAATAATATATGTAAATTTTAAATTTACATAATATTATATTATACATTCTATATAATAATAATAATAATCGAAAATCGCACGCACCATTTATGACGTATTCGCAATCATTCTTCTATAAACTCAACTTAATAGGTATTTAAGAACAAAACAATTAACGGCTTACTTAAAAATGTAACAATCAATTATGTATATTGTCAATCACCCGCAAAGATGCAGGGACACGAATCTCGGTTATAGCGTACTGTTACTACAACTACGGTACAAAAAGTATTCTTCCAGAGTTCTACGGCAGCTAGGTAAACAACAGAAATCCAGAATAGTGTTATACATAATTTTTTTCAAAAAAATCCCATACATCTCGTAACAGGGGTGGATCTAGAAATTTTCCAAGGAGAGGATGCATATACGTAATAAAAAGTAATACCTATACCTAGATATATGGATACAATACATAGATAATTTTTATTTATGTTATGCTATCTTACTTTTTATTTCATTAATGGGGGGCACCTTCGCCCCCCCTCTTGAATCTGCCCCTGTTTCGTAACAAATCATCGTTATAATAGTATAGTGTTGCCGTATTGGCCGGCTTCTAAGGGTTTAAGTAATGTACAGTTATTGTATTTTCGTCAAGTCAAATTATTTTCGTTGAAAATACATACATATCAAAAATTCAACATGAAATCTTTTTTTAATATTTCTAAAATTTACAAAATTGATTTTAAGATATCTTGAACGTTGATAAAAAACGTAATATTATGTATGTTGTATTGTATAAAGTATTAAAGTATATTATTTATTTTTATGTACTAGGTAAATTAAATACGACGGTAAAATAGCAACAACATAATATTTTGTATATACGGCGTATAAACAATATACTTATAATAATAGGTACATGAAATTTTATTACAATGTATTAGCGGAAAATTTTTTTAAAAAGTTCTATGATAACGTATAGCGACCACTACGTTATAGTTTTATGTAATATATTTCTCCCCACTTTCTCACAGTCAACACACGACCAGAAACCGGTATTTTTGTCATCACCGATCGACTCTCAGTGACGTGTTTACGCATTGCGCACTATGTGGCATGTGCAGTGTTTTACAACGCGTCTTGTCGACAGCAGCTGACTGTGGTGTACATATAGGTACGTTTTTTTAAAATAATATGATACAGAACGACTTTTGAGGAGATTTTGGAGTTACTTTTTTCTTAGCAGTGTTTATTGTTTTCAATATTACATAATCGACTCGAATACGGTCAAACTGTGTAATGAATATATCATAATAACACTATATATGTGTAATATAAAACAGACACAAATCATCGCTCCGTAGTGTCAACACAAATGAACTGTACCTTCATGTTTTTCAGTATCGTGTGATATCAGTGAGTCTAGGATATTTAATAATTATAGTAATTTTAAAGAATATGTAGGTAATTATATTTCAATAATTATTATTGCATACTATATAGATGCTATATTGCTGTAGTATGCCTATATATTGTAAATTTATGTTTATTATTATTTATTTTATTATAAATTTATCCATCCGTTTGGTGTATTTGCTAATTCTGGAAATGAGTCCTCCGTTAAACATCAGTGATACAATATTATTTTGTATATAATAATATGAAAGAATAATATTTGTGTTTTATAATATCAATAAAATGTATGCACGAAAACTATTACTAGGTATAGTATCAATATTTTATGTGAGTAGTCGATATAGTCCCATATAGTCCTACATAATATTTTATGAATATCCTAAACATATTATGTTTTGGCTTGTAGTACGTCATCACGTGTCACAATAACGTATTAAGTAAGTACAGCACGTATAATTGTATAGGTATATGCGTGAATAATATATATTATAAAATGTCAACTGTAGCGTGCATACAATATTACGATTCTAAAAATATCTTTGAACATTGAATGAGTTATGAGTATATTATTTATTGAGAATAGAGTCCTGAATATTACGAACGAATTATTAGAATACAATATAATATCTTTACGAATTTCAATTACGCGATTATAATGCTACATAATATTATGTATTATGTCCCAGAATGCTTTTAGTTTAATAATATAGATATTTAAATATTTTCAATATTTATAACGGATAATCATGATTAATAACCTAGGTAACCGCGCGAGGTTATTATATAGTTAAAATATACTGTTTAATGTATAATTGCAGATTATTTGACTAGAAATTATTACATATGTAAATATTAATAACAATGTGTCATAAATCTGCATAATAATACTACCTACCTATTTACTTATATTTTATTTTTTGCGTTATTAAATTCGGGATACAAGGTATTTGTATATTTACTGTCCTAATAATACTATATTACATTTATGTGTACCACACTGTTGTAGAATACGTATCAACAAATTTCTGATTTTATAAGTTTTACGTTGTGTTAAATATATATTTTATACATCATGCCTTTATCTATCTACATTTAATATTTTATTTTCAAACTTGTTAACCTTGAAAATTCATTATTGTTAATACATTTAAAAACTAGTTTATAATTTTGAATACGCTATAGCGTAAACATTTCTACATTTTTTTTATACATTTTGTTTTTTTTTTTTTTTTTGTACATTTTGTGTACCACTTTTTTTCAAACTTGTATAATTATATTCATATAAATTATATCGTATAAAAACACACCAATTAATAATAATTATTGATCATTCATTCATATTATTATCTATATAACATATTATAAATGTTTGGAACGAATAATTTCTGGAACTACTTATCCAAAATTCAATCACCAAACGTTTGTTTTCGAATGATAGGTAACACATTATTTATATATTATTATATAGTTGTATGGACCAAACTTCTACTTTCAAAAAATAAGAATACACTTGTGGCGCCATCTGTACAGTAAAATAACATTTTTAAAAAGCACAACTTTTACAAAATAAATAAATATAAAATTAATTTTTTACTTACGGTTAATCATAAAAGTCGTATCAATACCTTGAGATATTGATGGTATTTTTACCAAACTTAATCAGCCACTATAGGTCGTTGTTATGACTAACGAAAATCGAATATTTTTTAGAAAAGAAAATAATATTAAAACTGTTAGTAACTCAAGTATAATATATCAAAATATAATATCCAAAAGTTTGTTACTCATTAACTTAAAAACTATGTTGACCATTGACCAGTTTGAATGTGCAGATTTAATGCACCTGAATTGTGCAACGAAACAAAATGGACAGTACTATCTTTTAATAGAAACTTCAAAGTTAATATTCTCACTGACTATCAATCACAAATAGTCAAATAATTTATTTTACAAGAATACCCATAATCATAAATGAGTGCCTTCAGTGCCTGAAACATATGAGTTATAAAAAACTCATATGTATATGCACCTGATAAAAAACGAATAATATTGTTTACAAAGAAATAGGTAATATAAAGTAAATACATTTAAATATTTAATTAATAAAATAATATATGGTCCAACATAGACGATGATACGTAAAAAATTTATAAAATAATAAAATTTGTACCCAAACGTCCCATATGTATATAGGTAAAATAAAAAATAAATAAATAACTTATATAGGTATATCATATTATCTATTAAATGGATTGGTATATACTAAAGGACAGTATTGAGTTTATGATTATTGGTTTATGTATTGTATAAAAAATACATATTCTATTTTGAAATTTTACATCAATAATAACAAGTAATTAACATTGAAACAATTCAGAAATTTATCAATAAAGGTAAATCATCCATGTTGTCATGCTGAGCTCATTAGCTATTGTTAATACTAAACAATTATCGTATTATAAAACCTATTAACATAATGAAGTAATATTATAACAGCAATTAGTGCATGCAAATTCAAAAGTACTTGGTAAAAATAATACACTATAAACTAGTAATAGCTCCAGGGGGTAAATTTAAATCACAGACAAAATATTATCTTCGTTGCTTGGCATTTGAAAACCTCAAATAATTATTTAAACATCTACATAGTAAACAATTATTAACAATGCATTAAATTGAACATAGAAATCAATATAACAGTTGTAAATAACTGTTCTAACCTTGTATAATATTAGTAATTTATTAAAAAAAGTCTAAATCAAAGGCTCTTAATCTGTATAGTAGTACCTACACATTAAAATGTAAAAATGGGTCATTTTAAAAACAAATTGTATGATATAATAATAATTAATATCTTATCTCATTAATATCTTATTTAGATTATAATGTTAGAATAATCATATCAAATAGGCGAGATTATTTTAAAATTAAATTAATCATCAAGGATTTAATTACCAATCGGCACCAACTCTACATCATATATATAACATTAATAATTCTTACAAAAAAACTATACTTGTTTATTCTATAATTATAAATTACAAAATCAATATTATAACTAAATATTAAATATAAATATAATCTATATATTATATAATAATAATTTTTTTTTTATCATACAACAAACATTCCAGGATTATATCACAATATCATTATAATATTTAAAATTTGATTTTAGAAGGATAATTTTAATTAAATTGGAAAATACTCAAATATTTTTGTATATTTATTATTTTTGTTAAGCTTTTTCTATAATAATATTATGAATTTAATTTTAAAATAATTGCTGTTTTATTCCGATTGTTGCAAGTTCTTAAAATAGATAACTTCAAAATTATTGAATTATCTAACCTAAACCTAAATTTAAAAAAAAATATATTTCTTAATAACACTAAATTATTTTATAGACACTTTTTTGTGAGCATCATTAAACTACATAATATAATATTTTATTAGTTTATTACTAAATTATTAATTATCTAAAAATAATCATTACATAAAATGTAAAAAAAAAAGTGGGTAAGTAAGTACCGCTCTGCTGTACATTAAGTGCCGTATGGATCATTATTATATATTATAGGAATGTTAAATTTGAATCCAATGATAGGTATCATTGTATACGAAAAGCGATTCTGAACAGAGATGATTTGTCAGCCTAGGATATAATTTCTAGTGGTTGGTGAAAAAGTTGGTTTATGTTTTAATGGCCTGAATACACCAAAATTTAAGTTCTTATATAATAATTGTAAGCTAAACTTATAAAAAATCTTGTATTAAATTTTCAACTCTTAGCTACTTATACAAAAATTTGTATGAATTATACCTACAAAATAATTTGCAAATATTCATGATTTTGACTAATTTTTGTTAATATTTGAACTTCAAATGCTAATAAAAAAAAATTGTGCCCATGTATTCTTATAATTTTTTTATCACTATAAGAATAACTTATGAGGAACTTTGTATTAAATTTTCAAGTATTTTGATTGGACCAAAAAAATTTAATCGACACTTCAAAAAAAAATTTTCAAAAAAATTGAAAATTTCAGTTGTCTATAAATAGCTGAAAAAAATTCAAAATATTTTGACTGTATATAGATAACATTAGTATAACCATTTGGTGAAAATTTCAATTATTTACAGTGATTAGTTTTTGAATTACAACCATATAAAAAAATCGATTTGGTCGAAAACTGGTTTTGCGTAAATATTCCCGTTTTTCCTTAGTTTTTTTTATGGTTTTTCCCGGCGCTTTTGAAAACTATTGGGAAATTCAAAAAATGACCTCTCGAATGCACCAACTAGATTTATTTTGCTATCGGAAACCATTCCCAAAGTTTGAAATTGAAGCAGTACTTCGACACGTTCTCGTGTACACAGACACAAAAAAAAACACACAACATTGTAAAATCAATACATTCATCGCTCCGCTCAGAATCTAAAATGAAACTTAAAATCAACATATTAAAATTAACAACGAAATAAATTATATTTTGCTTTGTTATCGAGTTATATCGTTATTATAAATAATATGAACAAAGTTCGTCCAATGTCCAGAGTCCGTATAGTGTATACCAATTGAGTATTTTGTAGTGTGGTACCCTATATACATTGTGATTTATTTATCATACTATAGCCTAACCCAGTGGCGTATATAAGAAGGGATTTAAGCGGTTCAACCCCCCTGAAATGTATGGTTGGTATAGGCATTGGTTTTGATTGTTATAATATTTTATATAATATTATCTTACATTTTTTTTAACACCCTTCGAAATTAATTTCTATATACACCACTGGCCTAACCTAACCCAACCTAACCAAATACATTTTGGTGGATAAATCTTTAATGAAAAATGTAGCGTTAATGTTGATTATATAATAAAATGTATAAAATTATATACAGAGTGTATCACAATGATCTGACACATTTTAATGTAAAATTGTCAGATCTTCATGATACACCCTGTATATATAATATATATATATATATGTATTTTTTATATTATAAAATACGATTTGATGATATTCATTAACCTCGTGTGCTTATGGACATGATTATATATTATAGTAATAATTCAGTACTATGTCATAGTATTAATATAATGCACAACAGCAATTATATATCACGTGTTATTTAGATGTATTCGTCGTTTTATAACAATTATTATTATATAGTAATGTCAATTTTGAACACGTTGAAATTAATTGGCCGCGATATTTTTCGTAATTATTAGGAATACTTATGTATTATTGAATGACGTACAAAAAAACAACTATGTTTAGTTCAGCGAGATCATAAACTGTGAAGCATGCTAATCTTTTAGGTGTTTTTTTATAACAAAGTAGAAATAGCATCATAAAAATGACAAAAATGAATAATTATTTTCATAATAATACATCGTATTATAAGAGTATTAGAATAACCTACGTTCTACTCTAAAAATCTGTACGATTGTCGATCGTACCTATATCATAATATAAGTTTAACTATAGATATTTTTTTTTATTTACACATTTAAAGCTCAACCGTAATACATGGTGTGATTACACTTATGTTAACATATATATTTTTTTCCACAGATAAAAATCAATTATATTTGTGTACGATAATATTCATATGTACCTATACCAAAATCAATACGATTCGATTGGCATTTACTCCACGAATTTACGTAAACAAGTTAAATTTGATTGTTGCTTAAACGAGAATGGACTCAAATTATCGACACTTAAAATATAACGATATTAAATCGAATATTGATGTAATTTATTCTCTTTTATCTAAAACACACTCCAAAAACAATACCAATGAATACTAAATAATATTATTATATTCATCAACGAACTATAACGTTTTTTTTTTAATGCCAACACGATTATGATAACGAACGTTTCAACGCTGTATCGATGACCGATGATTACTGCCGCAGATCGAGAGGAGCACAGTGTACTACAACATCACAACAACAACAACAACAACTACTACAACATCGCCGTTATCAGACACAATATTATAATATTTGGTTCAGTCGAACCGCAGACACGCGCTCGAACGGTCTCGCGCACTTGCCGCTGATATAATATTTACACTTCGTATATCAACGCCATATTTGTTCACACGACAATGTCGTGCGCGCTTGACGTGTAATAAACGACGGCAACAGCGACGGCAATCACATACATACTCCGTCGTCGTCGTCTCCGCGCCTGCAGCAGACACACTCGACTACTGCTCACGATGGCCGTGTCGTTCGTACGCGGCATGGTGTCCCGCGTGTCCGTTGAACCGGTGTTGATGCTCTACTTCGTCGCGATGGTGTTCTCCGGGTGCCTGAGCACCAACCTGTTGCTGTACAAGGCGTGCGACCCGACGGGCGAGATGGCCGGCCGGGTGGGCTCCAAGTGCCGGGACGAGGCGACCGCGCAGCACGTGGTGGCGCCCATCAACGGCTGGAAGGCGCTGGTCACGCAGCTGGTGCCCATCGCCCTGGCCATGGCCGCGGGCACGTGGAGCGACCGGCACGGCCGCCGCCGGCCGCTGATCGTGCTGCCCATCGTGGGCCAGATACTGGCGGACGCGCTGTCGCTGTACTGCACCGTCGTGTGGTCCGTGTCGCCGGCGCTGACGGCCACCGCGCAGGCGGCCGCGCTGTCGCTGACCGGCGGCCCGCCGATGCTGTTCAACGGCGTCAACTCGTACGTGGCCGACACGACCGCGGACGAGTGGCGGACGGTCAAGTACGGCATGGTCGGCGGCACCATCGCGGTGGGCGGCATACTGGGAATGCTCGTCTACGGGTTCGTGGTGGTCAACGTGGGTTTCGCGGCCGCGTACGGCGTGTCCATCGGCCTGGGCCTGGCCGCGCTAGCGCTCACGTTCGTGTTCATCGACGACGACGGAGCGCGCCGACAAGCCGAAGAGACCGGCGACCAACTGCCGCTGTACCAGGACGTCGTCCGGGCCGTCAACCCGTTGGACGTGCTCGGCAAGTGTTACCGCGTGTTGACCAAGCACCGTCCCGGCCACGGCAAGCTGCTGCTGTGCCTGGTCGTGTTCGTGTGTGCGCCGCTCACGTGCGTGCCGCTCGAGGGTAAGTACTGACCATAATATATTTTAATAACGTACTTTATATGTATTAACTAACACAGCTGACAGCTACATTTGAATCGGATAAAACACATTTATGACAACAGATAACTGATAAATAATGAAAAAAACACACCGAGTTTGTATATAGGTCTGAAGTTTGTATAGTAGTGTTTGTTACCGGATCAATTTACTATCATCGTGTCCAATTATTATTGTGTTACAGTTATACATCACATAAATAAAGTTCATAAATATTTATACTTTCATAAAATAAAAATAAAACCGTGAAAGTTTCTCTGCTATACGGTGAATTTTAAATATACGTCGACAATGGGTTAATAATTCTGTGTAATAGCACGTGTTAAAATGTAAAGAGTTTTAATATTTTCTCAGTGTTAAGTTACTATAACAATTTATAAGGAAAACTGTACAACATTTTAAAGCCATTTTTACCACAAACAAAAATCAAATCATACATAAATCGTAGAAAATGTCGACAATTTTAAATAGCATAAAAATAGCCGAAATATTTTTAAAATGAAGATCACATAAAATATAGAACAATACTAATATAAATAATTGGAAAAAAAATTAAGTATCTAAAACTGTTCATTTTCAATCGCAAAAAAAAAATATTATTATGTATTTTTACTTATTTATATTGTTGTTTTTTACTTTGAAAAATAATAGAAATCTATACTTTTGACTGAATAAATTACCAACTAGATCTAATTTTGAATTTTCATAAAGTTGAAAATTCAATAATTTTTTATTGCTTCAAATATTTATGGTTGAAATGAATAAAAAATATTATTATACCTTATTGGAAAACCAATGCATTCATCGCTTTATTCTGAATCCAATATGAACATCGGTAATAATGTCATTATTTTAATGATAGGTACACTTAAATTTTAAACAAACATTATGATCCATATTCCATTTAATTTGCTATATACGAGGCTATAAACTAATGTATTCAATACATGTATAAATAGGTTTTTAAGAAATTTGTATATATTTATATTTACTACTTTACTAGTAACTACTTATAAGTTATATAACATTAACATACAACACAAAAAATATTATATAGTGCCGCCACAGGCCCACAGATAAAAAATAGTATCTATATTATATTTTTGATTTTTATCATTTTCTGGGTACCCCATGGAAATACTATTAATTTATCTTATCTAATGCATATAGCTATGCTTAATTAATAATAATAAATTATCGATTTGATATCCATACTCATCAACGTATTATTCGTATTAAATAATATTTGATTACTTTTATAATATGCTAATTTATAAAAAAAAATTTACGAAAAAAATGTATTATTATAATACATGTATAATAAAATAAATATTTGGATACGCGAATCTAAACAAAAAATATTTAGATGACTCATAAAAATGAATTCAAAGTAATAAAATGAGTAGCTATATTGTTTATGATAAGATTGTTTTGAAAGATTGTCCTTATAGTTTTAAAAGATACGTTACATTTTCAATCATAAATTTGTTATATTATGGAACTTATGTCATTTATTCATTTATCCAAATTACAAATAAAAAAGAACATAATTATTATCTATACGAATTTTATCAATTATAAATCAATTAAAATGTTATGTATATATATATTGATGATATTGCTACTAAAGTCCACTGATTTTAATTAAGTTTAGGTTTAAAGTCTAAGGATAACCTATACTCTATAGTCTATAGACAGAGAATTTTTCATTTTGAAACAGTGATTAGGTAATCAATAACACAGTACCTACCGTATTATGTCCGTACAGTTCCATCTAATATGATAAAAGGTATTATGGTATTTATTTTATCTAACCGATATTTACGAGTAAAAATTGAATTATATAACTTTAATAAAAACGAAAATTTATACGAATAATTTTTTTATTATTATCATATTATTATAAACTATTGTTGTATTATATGTATTAAAGATGAATTAAAAGATGTATAATAAGATTACTTATTTAAGTATTACCTAACTACGGGTTACTTAAATTTTGACTATGCAATTCAAATTTACGGGCTCGCTAAGTATTGGCTACATGCCCCGTAGCTAGGTAACACCTAAGCAGTTTTAGGTAACCCTTAACAGTGGACTATGCATACGGGCGTAAGACATTTAAAAAATAGTTTATACTGTAATATTTTTCAATGTTCTTAATCACAGTATCATTACTCAGTGGTTTATTATGAAAAATAAGAAATAATTTAAAATTATTAACACAAAATATAAAACATTTTGTAAAATACAAAAGCTTTTATATTGTGACAAATATGATATTATGAAAATATGAATCATAAGAATTAGGTATCGTCGTTAGGTTAGGTTTACCTAAGCATCGTCGTATGCTTATAAATAATTTATAGTTCCAAATAAATCAAATAAGATTTTTTCTAATTCTTATTCTTTAAATTAATTTTTCAATATGCAAAATAATTTAATAATTGATATTGAGTTAAAATAAATTAAAAATATGTTGTTAAATATCGAATATACTATGTACTATATACTATCAGAGTTTTGATATTTTAATTACAATACTAAAATGATGGAATATTTATTTACCTAACAAGCATATTTGTTCTTCATATTTTCAATTGGTTATTTATAACTTGTATTAATACTTATTGTTTGAATAGGTATGTATTATGTAAGACAAGGCTTTCTGTAAATAAATTTAACAATACAAATAAATTATATTTTTAGGAGAAATGTCAGTATTATATCTATATTTGAGGTATAAATTTCAATGGAATGAAGTAGACTTCAGTATTTTCAATGCTTACCAGCTGTCCGTTGTATTAATGGGTAAGATCAAGTTAAATAAATAATATCTAGATAATTAAAAACTGTACATCTAATAATTACCATATAATTATAATATTATAGCGATAACATATTATTTAGTAAACACCAATTATTAGCCATACCTATTACATAAAGAAAAACAATTTTAAACTGTAATAAATAGTATTACAATAATTATTTTTTATTGTTGTTTTATTTATTCAATACTTTACTAATAATTTTAAGGTCGCACTATAGTTATTATTATTTTTTGAAACATTTATTGTTTTTCTAGGCACATTGTTTGCATTAGGTATTTTAAGCTACAAGTTTCGAATGAACGATGCGTTAATTGGTACGATTGCTTCAGTATTTGATCTTTTAGCTGCAGTCGCTTTCTTTTTAGTTTCCGAATCATGGCAACTGTTTTTAGGTAATTATTACCACAACGGTGTAATGAATGTGATAAAATAATGAAATATTAATTTTAAATTTTACAGTACCGCCATTAGAACTCTTTCGAGGTGCAGCTTTGGCATTAACTAGTTCTATAGCTTCAAAATGCGTTGGATCCGACGAATTAGGTGATTATATAGAAACTTATTAAAATAATACTATAAGACATATTTGGGGTTTGCATTATTTCGACTTTCACGCCGTTTTATTATGTTTAATTTTTCTTAGGATCAATGAATGCCGTGAAATTATTAATGGAAAGTACGATGAAAAGTGGATTTTTGCCATTATACAATTTTATATACAACCATACATTTGAATCTATGCCCAGTGCATTTTTTTTAATCAGTATTGTTCTAACAACTCCACTTATATTCGTTTTTTAGTAAGTATATTGTTTTATCTATTGATTCAGTTTTAGATTCAAAATATAAAATAAATTGTATGTATGATAGATAACCTATATATTGTATATAACCTAAGTTGGTACCATGTGTTTAAGTCTGCATGATTTATCTATTTGCGTTAATCTATTATTAAATCATTACTATGATAATGTGCTAATTTATTATTGGTGATATTTTTCAGTTCCATATATCACTTAAGTAAAAATCTAAAATCTACTGATGAGAACATCCACAATGAAAATAAAAAACAAGATGCCGAAATCGCGCCGATCAACGACTGTGACGTAATTAGTTATCATATTTAATGAGATAATACCTACCTAACAGTGGTCAATGACAATACATTTGTAAGATTTAGGATGTATAAATGTATAATAATATAATATAATTTAATAATAATATTATCTAAAGACTGCAGTTATAACTTATAACTTATTGTCTATGTATACACTACAACTATTGTACTATTAAATCCATTTATAACGCATTTTATAATAATAAGCGATGTTATAAAGTCTATAAGACTAAACCTGTACATAATATAATGAATAATCAAATCAAAATAAAATAGAGCGATTGTATTAAAATAAATTCATTGAAACGAGTGTTACATATTATTATTGTATTCTTATTGCTATTCATTATACCACTACTTGAGAGTTGTCTCGATTAAGGTTTAAAATTAAAATTATTAAATAAAATGTTTGGTCTTAAGAATTTGTATCAAAGTAAATTCATCCATGATAGTCACAGTAGTGTATTTCGCCTCCGAAATCAGTCAAACAAACATTTTTGGATTAACGCGGTGACCATAGACTTTCAGAATAACATTTTATTTTACTCAATTCAAATTATGTACAATGTATTGATTAACCTATTGACTAGGTAGACTATGGCAATAGACTTTGTAAAATAATTATGTGACAGTAGCCAATTTGTGTTTATTGTATAACAGTAACTCAAATAAATTTTAAAAACTATACCATCTATGTGGGTATGAATAAAAAAATACCAACTATTAATCGAATGGAAAGCTACATTATTTCCAAACAGATGACTTAACTACTTGAATAATTTTATGAGCCATGCAGTGTTGTATATAAATTAGTGCTGAAATGATAGGATAAGAGGCCATTGGTTTTTTTTATGGTTAAATTTACAATTTACAATTTAGGTGGTTATTTTGTGAACGAACATAAAATCATCGTTAAGGTATATTTACCTCAAAATATAAAGAAGGTTCGTGCGACCACTGATTTAAATACGGTTGTGTTTAACTTATATCTTATGCAAATAACTGGAAATCAAATTATCTAACCGTTATCTGAGATAAACTGTTTCAATATGTAGTTATCTGCATACCTAATACCTATGTTCTATATCTATATTATACATTTGATGCGCTTTTAAAATATTTAACTTTTCATAACATCAACTATTGAGTGCCTACCTATTACAGCCCATCTAGGAATAACTGATATATTTAAGTAAATATATAACATTATATAATAGCTACCTTATACATTATAATATATATTATATAAAAGTTATTCGTTATTGAATATTATTCGATATTTTATCGTTTGTACTTAACCTACTAGTGTCGCTCTTATTTATTTATTTATTGTTCTTATTCTTAGTTTTCTTTCTATCTATTATTACTTATAAACTCATAAATTATTATAAAAAAGTAGGCTTTAGCACATTAATATAATAATATCTAACCTACTTTTCACGGTGTATCATTTGTATTCGCCAACCGTCAATAAAATATCTCGGTACCACTCTAATCCCATAAGCTTTTTATAATTGAACATAGTACACAATATCTTCAGGCTAAAAATCTACAATAAGTACTATGTTTGATAAATAATATGCCTAACATGAACAATTATTGAAATGTTTCATACTTAATAGTATAATATTATACTATAGTAATTAACAAAAACAATAGATAGTGATAACAAATGTTATAGTGTTTTTTAAATATGCGCATATATTGACTTTTAAATTAGGCATACCTTAAAAATCACAAAAAAAATGATTGTATATTATCAAAAATAATCTTTTTAAATAGATAACTATACCTAATTTTTATATCTGTATTTCATTAGAAATTAAATATTCAATTTAAATCAATATACTTAGGTATTTAGTTGATAAATTAAAAACTATAAATTAGATAACTTTTTAGTACCTAATCTAATTTTGTACCTTATACCTGATACAGTTTTAACATTAATTGGTTTAATGTAACTGTTAAGTAATAAAAAAATAAAATCCTTTTTTTGTTGAGATAAAACGATAAAATTGCAAAGTCTTTTACTTTATCTAGATGATTAAATAAGTTATAATCATAAAGGTAATACCATGAAGATTAGAATTCTAGAATTCATGGTTAATACTATACTAAGGTTATGATCGAAGTGTGTCTTTAATTTTCATAAAGATAATATTATTTTATCAATAAATTATCTCTGGTCTTTGCTAATATAATTATATGAAAATTAATCTGTACACAATAATTAGGTCAGTGAGCGTTAACAATATTAAAACGAAGCAAAAAATTGTTTTTATATTATAATAAAAATATAATGAACAGTGTTATCTAGCGGCTGGTAAAGCCCAGTTCTTCATGGTTTCGTTGTACATTTAAAAAAACGGCGATAGATAGAGCTGCCGTTATCACCTCAACACAAATCGTAATTATTAACACAGTGCTAACATGATTAACACAATCCGACCAAAATCGTCATGGTAATAAAATGGTATAATATTAATAAATAACAATTTACTTTGTTCAACGCATTCCAAATGAAAAAAATACAATCAAATATGTATAAATAATTTTATTAATATATTAATTTATTATTTTTTATTTCTAAAGTAGGTACTAATTTACTATGATGCAAAATCTTATTGACTTTAAATAAACACAATCTTTATTCAGTTCGATTTAAGACAACAATATTAATATGTTCCATACCTATACTGATATTATATAACAATATAAAAAGATACTGCGAAGTAGAAAACATATTCCAGTATACAACAAAAAAGAAAAGGGTAGGTACAACAATACTGAACATAATAAGTACAAAGTAGATTTTATATAACTATTGATATGTTCATCAGACATGGGACGAAACCAATTTAGATTGTAATTATAGTTTTTTAACAATATAACTCTTTGTACAAGAGTAACGCGACACGTTAGATAGAAGAGACTACTCAGTAGTTTTAACTTGACAGATACAGCTTCCCGTGATACTATCTAAAAGATTTGGGTGTGAGAGTACGTCTTGCGGACGTCATAAGATAATAGGATCATCGCAAGTACGCATGAATCCGAGAACGCGTGAACCGTGGGAATACGATGGTTAAGTTTACCAGAAGTCATAAGACCGAGAATAGTGGGAAAAGGACCTACATAGGAGACCCTGATATAGGACTTTTTTAAACGTGATTTACAAGAATTAGATCGAGTAGGTACTTACCTACCTTCACTCCAGTATATTAGGATTTGTTCATTTTGATTTCGAAACATTTTTAATTACCTAAGAAATATTTTGACTCACTAATCACCGCTTATAACGGTTTAGAAATGATAAGGAATATTGACAAAGTTCATCGTGTGAAATAAAATTATTTTCCAGACCTGAAATTGTACAGTGAAGTGTTTATGATATGAAGTGTGTGATATTTTTCAACGTCGTAGACATTAGCACGGGCGTGTATCTAATGTTTTAGAATAATTTGAATGGACTGTGTTTTTGATAAGACTTAATTTTTTTGGTGTTTGCCTTGTTGCAGGAGCACTATTAACAGTGGCGGATTTAACGGGAAAAAAATGGACATTTGCCGCCTGGGCCCCTATCACGAAAAGGCCCCCGGACCCAATATTCCAGTCCTCAGTTCTCCCTTTTTTTCATTTCAACAAATTTTCTCAAATATAATTAGTTATTCCTTAAGTTTTTGAAGTTTTAGATTGTAACACATCAATTAGAATAATAGTAAGAAATTAGTAATAA
This sequence comes from Aphis craccivora, assembly GCA_009835225.1. Classification (NCBI taxonomy): domain Eukaryota; kingdom Metazoa; phylum Arthropoda; class Insecta; order Hemiptera; family Aphididae; genus Aphis; species Aphis craccivora. The sequence continues at coordinate 52,489 of VUJU01001599.1, forward strand.
TAATAATAATAATACAGTGTAATTGTAATAGATCCGTACTCGTACGTACTGCCCACATACTGTCAAATACTCAAATATACACACCAGCATCATTATAAATATTTTTATTTATATTGTTTGGTGGGTATTTACTATTTACTACTATTTAATGACGTTATCGCGGCGTAGTATCGCAGCATTGATTTGTATTAACACATATATTTTTATTCCAGCCAAATGTGTTAGTATTTAATATTATATTATATTATGGTCATGGGCGCCCATAAGTAACATTTTAGGGGGGGTCAAAATAAAAAAATTCTCAAATGTATGGTTATAAAGATAATTATAATATTATGGTAATATTTATTGAGATA